>JBCJKH010074383.1:0-28700 GCA_039877255.1 Loriculus beryllinus | reverse complement strand
CTCCTCTGTATCCCTTACTTAACTGAAGCCTGGAAAACCTGCAGCTAGATTTTCACCAGAATTCATATCCATGGCTCCAAATTTTACCAGGAGTTTTCCAAAACACCATTGTCAATTCTCTGCAATTCTCTTTTTAAAAAGAACTCCTCCATGCTCAAGCCATGCATTTGGTTTTATATATATTAAAAATATTTATATAAATATACACGTGTGTAAATAAATACTCCCCCCCCTAACCCAGTGTGTTAAAGTGTCATATGCAATCACAAGGAACAAAAAATGCAGACCATACTCAAGTTAATAAAATAAGAAAGACTGCTCAGTGCAAGCTGCCTGTTTCCTAATGCTCCATGAGAACCTACAAAAGACACCCATCTGAAAACACGATTTCCCAGCACTGTAAAACCACTTCTGCTACAGTTTCACCTCAGTTACAGATAGGCAGCTGTAACCCACAGTTTTTCAATACTCAGTGAATAAAAAGTGCTAATGTTTAATCTGAAAGAATGTTACCCTGTTACCCATATTAATCCATAAGGGCTGTTCCATACCAATATCACACACATCCTTTCCCTCCAATAAGCCACCACCACAGGCTTTCCTACTCCTCTCTTTCTGGATTGTAAACAAGGCTTATCTTTGCAAGTCCACTATGCTTTCAAGACTGAATTTTCCAAATGCAGTTCCTTCCCTTTTAAAAAATGTGGCAGATCTCCCATGTTTACACAGGCAAAGTTTATAAAGCAAATCTCATTGCAGTGGTCTGGCTTGCACATAGCTCCACAAGCACTTGTTGGCACCACTGGGGAGGGTGACCAATGGTGACGAATACTTCATAAGAATGCTTCTCTAATGAAACCACTCCATCTTGGAACCATCACTTTATGCACCCCTCCCATAAGGAAAGGTGTACTGGAAATCAAATCGTAAATTCCATAATGTAATGCCTGTATTAATGATAGTACATGGGAGCCTCAGGGAAGCAATGTATTCTTCAAAAGCTTCCTTAATGTATAAACAGTATAAAAGTATCACTAATCAATATTGCAGCACTTTCTCCATCACTTTATGAATCTGGAATCACAAAAAAGTTTCAATTTACCATATATGGACATACAGATATGTAAAAATTATTTGCAAGCAAGTATAGGAATATAATTTATGCATATTGTTGCTACTCTTTCTTCCCCCACATTCCAGCTTTAATGCGATATGTCACTCCTCATGCATTTCAATATGCTCATACATTTTGTAGGTAAAATATGCTAAATAACAAAGAAAGCCTGCAATTTAATGCAAAGATATCCCATCTTTTTCCAGCTTTTAAGAAAAAAATGAGATGATGGGAGCCCCTCCACTCAAACGTGCAGGGATTAAAAACCCACACATTTCAACACTGCACCTTTAGACCTGCACAATATACCGTTTCATTCATTCAGGACTTTACATTCTCTTCAACCACAAGGAAAATCACTTTGCAACAAGGCCAAAGAACAGGAAGAGACTTGCAAGCCATGACCCACATCAGACTGCTGCAATGTGCAGAAATCAAACCTATTCTTTTCACATGTATTTTGCAGATGCAAAGCTTTCTCTCAGGAGTTCATTTGTGCTGGGTCCTAAAATGAGTGTTTAAAAAAAACCAAAACACCTGTTTTCCTTTAGACAATGAAGAAACATTGTTTGTAACACAGTGAAATCAATGTTTGACTTTTTAAACCAGCATGACCTCAAAAATACTGTATCTCTGACACAATATTAAATCATATCTTGTATTCCACTACGTCAAAAAAGAACAACATAGTCTAAGTACTGACAACTACAGTCAGAATCTATCTCATTGTTGTGAGGTATTTTCTGGGAGGCTTCTTACAATGAAAGGACCCAGAGCAAGAATAAAACCACTTTCTATAGCTATCCTAAGAGTCTTGCAAATATCAGTAGGCTTTGTTAGTTTGGTGGGGTTTTTTTAAAATCAAAGACTACTTTGCAGACTTTCCTAAGTAACTGAACTCCATATTTCTTCAATAACTTCCTTAAGAAAGTCATTCTAAAACTGCTTCACTAAGCATGTTTTCTGTCTTTGAGATATATTACCTGTCTTATTCCCAATGGGCTCAATTCTGATATTTTTCATAACGTGAAAGTACACAGGCAAGAGTTTAGCCTGAAATGTACATTTGCTTCACAGTCAAGCTATTTGGGAAATTCTCCCTACCTGATATTTTTCCTTCTTCTAAATTCTTTGTTAGTCCAGACATTTAGGCATATTTCCTTGCTGCCAGCAAATGAAGTCGGTACACAAGTTTTTTCAGTAATGTCATCACCTGCACATAAAGGGATTGCCAGGTCGTCAAGGGGACTTGACATGTTAAAACTCTAATGATAACTTTTCCAATATTTAACCCAAATCCTCTAGAACAAAGATTGGAAACTCCATAAGATAAGGCTAGTAACAAAAATGGACACTGAGAGGGGGCAATTACAGAAAACAAACCCAAACCTAATAGAATTCCTGGGTTGGTTTTGATTGTTTTTTAATTCTCTGGCGAAGGCAGAGAATTGCAATTTTCGAAGTACAAATCTGATCACTACAGCCCACCACATTCTCAAAATAATTCATCAAAAAGAGCATCTGCAGAAGCCAGGACATCACCCTTTAGCTCTTGGCGATTGGAAGAAGTAGAATATAGGGACAACTGATGAGGCTGCTAGTAGAAATGTTACACACTTTAAAAAGAAGCTAAATATTGAAGTTGTTGCAGAGACACCAAAAACCACTGATGAAGCCTTCCAATCACCAGAGCAGGCTTTTTTTGATGAATTACTTATTCCCAGCAAAGCATCTGATGGATTTGACCAACAGCCTTAAGTTTTCACAGCAAGCAAAGAGGTCTTACAATTGGCACTCTCAGTTTTTAACAGAAAGATCCCTAGCTCTAGACAGACACACAGACAGACACACAAAGACAGGAAGCAATCTTCTTCCTTTGTTGTTACAAAAAGCAGAAGGAAGCAATGAGTCCAAAGCAGTGACCAGGCATTGTAGTGGTGGGATTTGAGTATGTCTCCAGGGAATGGTGACTGAAGCATTGGTTTTCTAAATTCAGTGTCTAGGCTGCAGGCTGAATAGTGACTGTGTAAATCAAGCACCAAGCGATGTCTTTGCAATGATCAAGTATCACATACATTTTTATCAGTGACAATGCAAGTGCTGCGTAAGCTGTATGAAGAGCATTATCATAACCAGTAGTTTCATACTGACACAAAGGTACACCTTGAATGCTTCCACAGTGGAAATGTTATTCTTCCTTTTTTCTGCTATGACCCTGAAAACCTAAAGAGATATCTTAAGGTTTAGGCCTTTTTAAGTATGAGGCATGGTTTAAAATGAAGCCTTGGACACGCACCATCTTGGAAAGAATACTAACCTAAGGGATCTATCAAAAAATCACTATCAACAAGAACTTAGGCAGTCTTTTAGCATAAACACATTGTCTTCAGTCTGAAGGTTATGAACACAGAACTGAAAGGATGCTGCTAGTGTGAGAACTGAGGTCCTTCAGCACATCAGTGATATGACTCTGGACTTAGTCATTGGTCAAATCCGGCACTTAAGAACATACCAAGATGAACAACACTATGAACTGTCCTTCACAGCACTAGAACAAAAGAAGTCTCAGAGTTGGGGCCTCAAAACTGTGGACTCAAATCTGTAATACCAGGCTCCAGAGTAGTAGGCATGAAAATGTGGTCTGTGGGTACTTTCAGTTCTACTTCCAAGAACCTGCAAAAATTACTATGAAAGGCAAATATACATAAACTATGGAAGTAATCAAACATATGTGTATTTTAGAGGAGCCTGTATCTTCACTGGAAAACTCTTACAAGTTTATAAAATTAATGAGAAAAATGGCCTAAAACCACCACTGCAGCAGTACTTAAAGTCTTCTTGGGTGCTACTAGAAGTTTGTTCTTGCTATGTCTGGACAATGCTTTCTTGATGACTTGAAATCCAAAATCCTTTTAAAGTCAAACTAGACTGGCATTCAGTCACCCTATTAGACTATTGAGAGTGTCAAGAATATCTGTAAAGCCAGATGAATGGATCTGCCAAGAGGCAGCAAACAGCTTCACTTCCTTGTCCTACCGACCAGGGATACACACAGCACTTCTTGGAATGAATCATCCAGGTACCTAAGGTACTTCTAAACAAAAACAACAGCTTCACAGAACTCAGTGTTGAAGCTGGCTGGACAAGGCAGCAGCTATACTTCCAGAAGCTTATTGTTCTTAAACATCATTCAGAAGTAAGAGCATCTTTCTTTGCATTTCAAGCAAGGCCTGCTTGCAAGAAGAAAGTGAAACTAACAGACCTAACTCCAAAATCCACAAAAACTAAAGAAACTAGGAACAGGAAAAGCTTCCCTCCACCCCGCCTGCTGAGAACAATTCTAGGTCCTCCTCAAACTGAAAGGCAACTATGGGATACCAAAAACCAGCACTGTGGAGAGCCTTCAGTGTGAAGTACAAATACAGGCATGTGTGCTAGATGAGGAGCTGCTAACAACACAGAGATTTCCAAACACACATGCACACTCACAGTGGAACATGCAAATGAACAGTTGAGTTCAGTCAAAAGAGAAAATTAAGTTGGAAGAGAGAGCATCACAGTATTTAACTACAAGTCAAATCACTTCATATTTGACTGTTAGGTTTCCCTTCACATTTGACTCCATTCTTAAAGAAAGAATTGTCTCAAGTAGCACTTCAGAAGCTCTTTTATTCTTCACAATTTGCAAATCTTAACATGGTTGCTAACCCACTTGTTAAATCCTTCCCCCAAAAGAATGGAACAACACAAGAGTAATTCAATGGAAAGGATATCACAATTTAAATTCAACTGTCTGAAACAATTCTTCAAATCACCATGTACAAGTAAAGTGGCTAGAAAATAACCCCAGAGAATACAAGAGAAAACTATCCATGCCTATTCATTCTCCCTGCTGGAAAAGTAAAGAAGTCTGATAAATAACCAGGCATTTTTATGGAGAAATATAATTTATTCTCCATGCACGAACAGGAAATGGTAGAAAACAATGTAGTTTTCTTGAGGACTATAAGAGAAGCAATGTTACAGGTTGGTCCAAGCTAGGAAGTCTATAAAACTGCTAAGAGGAAAAAGGGCAACAAACCACCCCAAACAGCTGCATTCATTTTTTTTGAGGTCTAGTTTTCACTGCTAAATTATGTCAACATGAACAAGTTGTTTTCATAAACTTTAGTGGTATTATTACAATTTTTTCCTTCTTTCCTTCCTTCTGTATTGCATCTTATGGTACTTTTAAGTTTCCCAACCTGCAAAAATTAAGAGCTATACAAGTGCACTGTAACTGTACTTACGGTGCAAGAAGCAATCATATTTAAAACAGCGTCTACAGAAGAGGGTGTGAAAAGAGTGCAGGCTTTGCTCCCTCTGAACAGATTTAGCATTTGGTCCATCTATGTTTGGTGTACATTCAGGAGGAAGTGCTCCAGGAAGCTGCTGCTCAGTAAGTTCTTTGTATCTTGAAAGAAAGAAAGAAATTGTATTTATTCAGTATAATAAAAAAAAGTATTTTTTGATTCCAGTACCACTCTGTGTTTTCAGTGGCAAATTAGAAGAAATTTAAGAAGTATGTCCCTGCTAGAAAGGTCAAACTGTCAGTGACGTAACAAGTTATTAATTCCACATTCATTAATACAAATATAAAACTGGCTAGAAAAGAATGCATTTACTTCCTGGACCACCACTTCCTCATATATATTACTCATTAACTCCAAAAAGACGACTTTTCTCCTTTTTTAAGAAAAGCTTTTATTTTACCACTTCAAAAAAAATATAGATTATGAAACACATGCAACCACTTTTCAATAGTTTGAAAGCAAGGCTGAGAAACAGCTCTGTGTTGTTAGACTTGGTGGGAACAGCCGATTCCAGTCAAGTATCACTTGCAAAGTTGCACAATGGCCACAGAACCTAGCTGCAAGAGAGGCCATTCCTAACCAACAAAGCTGTTAGCCAATTTTTAATGAAGTCCATTAAATATTGGTTAATTCAAATTAATCGGTACTTAATGAAGTCAAGGAATCTTTTGGTTCATAAAGCAAGACAGCAACATATCTTAAGAAATACTTTCTTACTTCTCCTTCAATTCTTCTGCTGTACCCTTGTCTGGAAACATTGAGGAAATGGCTTCAAATATCTTGTCAGAAGGAAATCTCCGAGGTGGGTGGCTTTCTTTCTCTGTCAAAGAAGCAAACAAATTTGGAAAACAGAAAGATTGTATTTCTGCTCCTTTGCTACCTCTAGGAGGTGTTCAGAGAAATGGGAACTTCGCCAAACTCCTAATAGAAAAAAAGAAGCAAAAGGTGTTTATTTCTAAATGACCCACAAGTTAAACTGCATTAAGTGATCTTTCCTGCTGAAAGAACTCTTTACTAGTAAAATTTGGAGAAACCATTATTTCACCAGCAGATGGAGATGGCAATTCAGAACTCTGCCTACTTTACAATAATGATATTTCACTTTCTGAGGAGTACCAAAGCATTTATTAGGTGGATACTCAACTCATTTTTGGTGCATTTGACAGTCTCAATATGCAGATAAACAAAAATTAGCAAAAGCACCTTTCACAGTAGTCTCTGTACAACTCTTGAACTACATGACAAAGGACACGATGAAGAAAATTGTGCTATTTAGACCTGAACGCTATCAAGTAGAAGGTTTGAATAAATTTGAGTGATTAAAAAAACAGCATTTTTTGGTTTTGATTTGTAAAGTCTGCAGACAGACATACCCATCCTGTTACCTTCCCGATCTTTTTGCTTGTCATCTCTTTCATCAGGATTGTCATCTCCATCATCATCATCTTCATCATCACTATATTGACCAAGTGCATTGACCAGCTCAACAAATATTTCATCATTGATAAATCCACATTCTGAAATTCAGCAAAATTAGGAGTGAACAGAAAAGCACAAGGTGTATATGAAGTATTTTCAATCCTCCCTACACTTGAATTCAATTCTGTAAACGCTGTAATTAATGAAAAACGATTTTGTGGGTTTCCCCTCTTTGTTTCAGTGTGTGAACTGAAAAGAGTTAAAAATACTCAGTATTTATTTCTTAGACTGACAGCTGGGAAGGGGAGAAGGAAACATGTTGAGTTCCCGGCTCCCTGTGCTTCAGTAAGCATAATAAAACATCTTCTTTCTAGCTAGACTGTTTCAGAGATGTTATGCCAGAATCCCAGTTCCAACATGGTTGGGTTAAGCCAGCCTGGAAATACATGAAACAGTCTATGAAGCTATACTTGGACAGCTAGGGAATCCCCAAAGATATTTTCGGTTGGTAGTTCCATTGCATTCACTTCTCCACTACACACCCCCTGGCAAGGTGATAAAAAAAGAACACAGTTAAATACAAAAAACTCAAGAGAAAACTGAAAGATATAATGTTGTATGTCTGCTTATTAGCTTATATTCTGCTGTGAAATTCAGAGGGCAGCAGAGATAGGCAATAAGGCATTTCTGCAGAGAGGAAAATCATAGTTAGTGTTGACAGACCATTGTTATTTCCAAAAATTAACTGGGAACTATGTGGGAAATGTAGTGCTTATCATCATCCTTTTGAACCTGGGCTGGGGTTGGATGTCTAACTATAACTTAAAGGAAACTAATAGTTTAATTCCCATGTAGACAATGAAAAAAAGCAGGTACTTAATTTGGAGGTTTTAAACAGAACTCTTACTATACAATGCACAGGTTAGTATACATTTCTCTCCCAAAAGTGCAATTACAGAGCTAATTTACAATTCTAACTACTACATGGGAATGCCTTTGGATTATATACCCACAGCATTTACATTTAATGACAGTCACTCAAGAACAGTAGTTATTGGGAAACTAAGAAAAAAGTCTGTCTACTTTCAATATATAGTTTTGAAGGATCCGTAAGAACAGTAATTGCCGTCATTAACATGGGACTCAAATGCAGTGAAACAAAATCAATTGTAAAGCTAGACTCAATAATAAATCAATAGTAGAAGACATTTACTAGTCATGTCACCATTTTGACGTAACCAGTTCTGACAGGGATGTCAGCAATCAGTAAATCTGTAAAAATATCCAAAGGCAAAACCCCATGAAACATTTCATGCTCCTCATAAAATTTAAAGGCACTAGCTATCCTGAGGACATTAACAAGACTGGTACAGGACTGAGTAGCATTTATTATTGAACCTCAGGCTTAACCTTCATGAGTGGCACACCATATACTCAAAACTGCAGCTCTCTCAGTCACTCCAACATTAATAGGAATATAATTAATTTTAAAAAACAATGCCACATTTAGGGAATAGTGAGCAATGTTTCTGTGAAGGAGGAAACAGTAGTCAGTAGTCAACCTTTACAACTGTTTAGTTGAGGTTTGTATAAGCTAGTTCTGAGCAGGCACATAGAGCAAGTCAAAGGTTGCTACTTCACTGAGACTTTAGCAAACAGGCAAATGAAATCACATGTACTCCAGCTCCCACGCTGAAGAGGTAAACAACACCTAGGTATATATACATATATCTAGCATACCAACAGAAAGACACAGCTTTGCTCTATAAACTGACATATAGAAAAGAGGGTTTTGAAAGGAAGTTTTTAAATAGCTGGTAATTTCCCTAAAGGAATAAAAAAAAAAACCAAAACCAAAACCCACAAGAGATTATTCTACTAAATCACATTTGCAAATATCACTATCAGAGTTTTGCATACTGCTCTTGCCACTTTCTGCTAGGAAGGATACACATAGAGAAATTACACTATTATATTCTAAAGCTCTGAGCACAGAACTGAAGACCAAGCACTTCTCCAAATTGCATTTAGGCATTATGATCACAGAATGATTTGGGTTGGAAAGGACCTAAAAGGTCATCCAGTTCCAACCCCCTGCCATGGGCAGGGACACCTTCCACTGCACCATACTGCTCCAAGCCCTGTCTAACCTGGCCTTGAGCACTGCCAGAGATGATGAATCATTGTACAGTTTAGGGAAAAAGTTGAACTGTTTGATTTTCCTGTACTGCTACTATACCACTTCACAGCCTTATAAAAATACAAAACAATTTATTTAAGTAAGGAAGTCTTATATCCAATGTAGGGATTCTAGAGATATTACTGTAATAATCAAGCACCAGGTCCTAACAAGCAACATCAACAACAATTATTTATGTAGAAAGAAGTGATAAGTATACCTGAGTGTTTGGGCTCACCTCTGTCTCCATGCACTTTCCCATCATAGTTCTTGATCAGTTCTTCAATAAAGGTACCATCCTGGTCAAGCACTTCATCTCCCATATATGGAATGTTATGTAAAACAGTTTCATCCTCTACCTAGTAATAACAGTTACAATCAAACTATTTTAAATTGCATCTTCAATCGAGCATTTCTGCATTGCTATTTTCACAGTTAACTGGCTTCACTGCTTTAGCATACTTACCATTAACTAGATAAATAAAACAAGACCTTCATCTTTGTTCAGCAATTTTACATACTAGTGGTGACTAGCTCCAGATATTGACACTAGTACCTAACATTCAGGTTAGCGGGGTGTTTCCACAAAGCTTCTGCTACTGAACCACACTAAGCTACTTAGCTTTGGGAAGCCTGCATATGATAAATTCATTCTCCCTGCCCTGGTTCTCTTCCACAGTAATGTGCAATGGAAACCTCCCCTTTATTGCTTTGCCAGAGATAAGAAAAATATTATACAAAAAGGCTCTAAATTCAAGTTGTCTAAACAGCAAGCACAAAAACATGCCCCACAATTTAATCTGAACTCCACTGTCATTTTTTTCTTGTGACTGTATACAGACTAAGAGAATTAATACTTCCATGTTTTATCATTAGAATTTATGGCCCTAGATTCTCAGCTGTACCTTCCAATACTGCAGAACCCCCTTCTAATGTTAAGAAAATAAATGTAAATGTTCCTGCTGATCATGATTCTGCTCTAGTGCAAACTATCCAAGCACTGATGAATGGAAAGCAAGTAGAAAAATGTGTGGAAGAACTCTGTACATATGCTGATAAAACAGGTTATTTAAATCACTTTGCTATTATCATAATAACCTGTCAGCAAAGATGATCATATATAAAATGCTGTGACAAAGATTTGTAATAAGCTAAGCTTTTCCAACAAGTCAAATGCCTACATGAGCAATCTAACAGTGAAGTTAATCAGAAGAAAAGGCTATACTCAGTTGCTATGTATGAATGACCATTATGTGGAGAACCTATTTCAGGATTAAGTTCTCTTTATTCCATAAGAATTACTGTTCTGCTGTAGGTTGATTGCATAAACACATTCATTTTGCCCAGAAAACATTTCTTATTACACTAATTGTATGCTTTTAAATACATCAACATTTGTTAACTGCCACAAAGAACTGGTCAGCTGAATTCAATAAACTTAAGGTGTTTTTTACAGCAAGGTTTTAGAGATAATTCAGTTCACCGAGAACTGAATTTGCAATCTATGTTACTTGGTTTTGTTATTATTTCATTGGGGGGGCCCTATTTCTAATTATTACTGCCTATTACCAATACAAAAAAGAAGGAGCTTAACTGGCAACAGTTTTTTGCTGGTTTATTTCCTCCATACATTTCTCCTTCCAGAACTTTATAAACTTACCATAAAATTCTGTTGAAGGGGAGACCAAGAATACATTATAGGCACAGAAGCAACAGCATTGAGAGTCTTCAGTGGGATGACTTGTTTTGGAAAATCTATATCACTGGTAACAGAGCACTGAAAAAAAAGAGGGTGAAGTTACACTTACATAGCAACAACAGAAACTGAAAGAAACAGAAAAAAGCGTATCACAGAACACTACTCTATAACGTACAAAATTCAAAGTGCTTGTCAAAATTAGCCATATCAGCCTTTGAAAAATACATCAGAGTTTTAGGGTATAACAGTAAGAATAGGTTTAGCATGAAAAGAGACACAAGAATTATTTCTGTGTCAATACCTTTGTTAATAGATCATGGGGTTTTTTTCCCCACATAGTAATAAGTGGCCATGGTAATATTTTACTCAGAGCATTCAACCTGCAATACACATTATCTTAGGTATCTTCAAACAGATTTAGCACCTGTTGCTGCTAATACTCTCACTGATGTTAGAGTATTTACTCAAGCCACCAGCGAAGCAACAGAATTCCCCTGGCTCCAGAGCAATACACTGCAGAAATCACTTATTATTTATGGGCTTAAAAAATTTAAATTTTACTTTAATGCCAGCAACACTTCTATGGAAATAAATTCTCTGGAAATAAATTCTCCATATGTCTTAACTCCTGCCCTGTTTCCCCATTATGTCTGTTTATCTTAACATCAAGCCTTTGATTATGCTCACTATCTACTAAAGAAAAACGAAGATTAGCTCTTAATATGCAACTCTGGATATGTCAATAATTTTTTTCAGCTCTAGAACTTGACTTTTATTTAGATTCAGGGGTTATATAGCCTCTAAAAGATAAACATGTCATAGAAATACAGACATCTTCTAGGTTATTCTCGCATCTATTCAAAAGGTAACAGATACACATCGACTTTTCTCAAGTACTCGGACAGCAGTATGAAGAACTCTGGAAGAGAAGTTACAAACAAAACCAGACAGGAACATACAAAGCTAGGGAAAGTACAACAAAGAGGATTTGGAGGTAGGTAAACAAAGTTTAGAACAGCTATCATAGCTACCTGAAAGGAAAAAAGGAAGTGGAGACAAAAGATCTTTCTCCTTTCCAGAAAGGAAAGATGAACAGAGCTTCACATTTCTAAAGAAATACACAAAGTAATGTAACAAACAGTATACAGAGACAGTACCCCGGTAGAATGACACAAGCCAGATTTATTTCTTTTCTTTTTTAATCTGCAGCGCATGAAATTAGATTTCTGCTGTGGATACCAATACTCAAGATACCGTCCTATGCTAGTGCTTTATTTCCATTTCAGGTTAATGTTTAATTTTCTGGCTAGCAGCCATCTAGCATATTTTTCATGTATTTTTAAAAGAAAAAATACAAACTAAAACAAATTATTGCTTTTATCTTTGGAACTGGAAGTCTCAGCCTGACAAATGACCTATGTCAAAATGACTGTTTGGTACCAAGTCTCAGTCACATTGCCCCACTGTTTTGGGATAGAATTCAGCTTAATGTTTATGAAGTTAGCACAAAGTACGTTACAGTCTCTGGCTGATGCTGACTGGACTATCCACTGGCAAAAACCTATGTCACCAGTGATGTCCGGCATCAGCACCAAACACATGGAGGCTCTCGCAAAACCTTTCTATCAGGTCACTAAACATCTAGCCAGTGGTCTCTGCAACTCTGAAAAAATTCAGCATATTAAGAAAAAAAGAGATTAATAAAGGAATTTTTTTAATCCCCCACCATTTTTTTTTTTTTGGTCTTACTTCTCTCGCTATAAATTATGGCAATCCTAAATCAATCAGTGGAGTTCCAATTCATGAGACAGAGCCTGGATGCGAATGCAGTAATTAGCGTGCTCTAGCAATTCAGGCAGGAAATCAATTCAGGCAGGAAATTAACATAAAATAATAGTGAATCAAGCAAAACAACAAAGAAAATAAAGAGGAATGGTAAGGAATGATCATCTTGTAACACACACACAAAAAAAAGTTAAAACTGGATATATACCCTGGGTCAATTATCAGACATTCTGATCCTACAGTGCTATGTAATAGGTATAGAGCTGTACATGACGAGTTGCATATTCAATCATGTTTAAAAGAAAACACTTTAGCAAAGGTCATTGCCTGTTCGCATGTAATCATGCATGCACACAAATGCACCCCTGTGACACATACCCCCTCAGTTCTTCAATAAAACTTCAGGAAAATCTGACAAATTTCCTTGAGGAGAAAGTGTTTGGGTTTAGGTTTGTGAGGTTTTCTTTTACTGAAGTCTTTTCATTCTCATCCTATTGAACTAAGTTAGCTTTTCAAATGAAACATCACACCAGCTTAGTTTGGAGAAGTGCTTAAAGAGCAACTGAGAAAGACAAGAACTTAACCTGGGCTGAATGCAAAGTTGCAGTACACTTAAACTACTGCTCGAGCTATCAACACGAAAGCCAGTTTACGTGCTCAAACTGCATCACAATAATGGAAGTGGATTTCATAAATCTAATGCCCAGTCTGCTTGTGCAACACAAGGATGCATCAACTCAACTAACTCCTTTCAGAACCTCTGTGGTTAAATTACTTTAATAAAAAGAAGATTTTGTCAAGTGGGTATGTTCACAACTTTCATGTTTTAGCTCAGTAAGAACTAAACTAAATACTTATTTGTTCTATTGGGGGCCAACTCCAGTATGAACAAGATTAAACTCCCAGTATCAGTGAGACAGTTAACCAGCTTGATTAAAGGATGCTGAAGTAAGATCTGAGTATTACCAGAAATAACGAAGTTTCACTTGTGTGTATTGATCCAAGCTAGGTAACCTGCTACATATTTATTGCTTTCCAGAAGTCGCATGATTGAAGTAAATAACAAATTCTTTAAGAGACTCATACAAAAAATATTTAGCTGCCAAGTCATGTCATGCTGGAAAACATAATAAAGAAGAGGCAACTTTCCAGTAATAAACCAAAAACGTGCTAACAACCTTGTAAGTGGGATTACCACAACACATGTTAACCAACCTCCCTGGTCCCGCGCAATGAGCTCACAGAAGTCATGATGTGAACAGGCTGTATCCTACGTTGTTTCCATTCTTGATTTAAGATTTCTGTTCTTTCCAGTATCTTCTGACGATTAGAATTAAACATACTCTAAAAATTAATCACAATTGTAAATGTTACAAGTAAATCAAAGACTCTAAATTCAGCTGTTAGCATCTTAAGGAATTATAACATTTACTAAAACAACAAATAAAACTAGGTAGGATGGCAAATAGTGGCCAAAACTCAAGATGTCCAAATTTTGTTGAAATGTCACCATCCCTTATCTTTGACTCAACCCATGTTTCCATGTTAGAGACCTACAAGTTTAGCACAGAATTAAATTCGAAATGGAACTGGAAAGAATATGTGGATAAAGACATTGTACTTGCTCTCCACCATCTTTACTGACACTTAGTATGCCTGATTCAATCACACATGAATGTATCATACCTGTTTATAAGATCAGATTTAAGACAAGCTTTCAGTATGTTAACAAAGTATCTAACAAAACTGTTAGCATAGGTGTTAACTGCAGGACTACTCAAATTTCAGAAGATCAGGTTTTGTATCATTTTTCAAGCAAATAGAGCCAAAAGGTGACAATACCTTTACTTCGTCTGCACGTCGGAACCTCTTGAGCTGCCTCAGTCTCATGTATTCCGATTTCACACGTTTTCGCCAACAAATTGGTCCCTTCTCAGATTTTTTTCCTGTTTGACCCATGATTATCCTACAAGAGACAGTGTGATGTTAATCTTACCAGCTCTGACACCACTGCTTACAGAGCAAGTTACAGTGAAGTTAGGTAGGATAGAGACATTCATGTAATACCTTTCATATTTAATTCCTTTAATTTCTTTCAATCAGACACTTGCAATCCCATCCCAATCCAAAGAAAATAAGTAATATATACTTGAGTCATAGACACCAGAATTTTAATTACAAATCAGTGAGACCCTTCATATTTGCTTTCAGCACTTCTAACGCCTCTATACAGAAAGATACCTACTTGATCTAAAAAGGACTCTCCATCAACAGCTGTAACATTAGGACAAAAGGTGATGGGTTCAAATTGAAACAGGGGAAGTTCAGGTTAGATATAAGGAGGAAGTTTTTCACTGTAAGGGTGCTGAAGCACTGGCACAGGGTGCCCAAAGAACCCATAAATGCTCCCTCCCTGGCAGTGTTCAAGGTCAGGTTGGACAGAACCTTGGGTGACCTGCTCTAATGTGAGACATCCCCACCCATGGCAGTGAGGTCAGAACTGGGTGATCTTAAGGTTCTTTCCAACCCCAAACCATTCTATGATTCTATGAATTTAGATTACCACTGCAAAGATACACACTGAAAGCCTTTCATAAATCAACTTCTGTACAATTATGCTTCTGGCAGGCAAACCTTCCCCTCCTCGCAGAAGGGGTCTTCTTCAGTAAGATATCAACTCCTTGAATAGACTTCTGGAGTTGATTTTAAGGGCAGAGAGGTACCCCAAAGTACAGTCCTCCTACACAACCACTCAAGTGTCAAAAAGTTCTAGAACTCAGACAAAGAGTTTTGAATAAGCCAGAATAAGACAATTTGCTCTTTTCCCAAATATCCTACAAAACCCCAAACTGTGCAGCTGACTGCAAACAGGACACTGATACCAACTTTTACTCATCACCATCTTAGTACCAAGTGCTCCATTTTAATGTTACAGGACTGTTGGCAACATGGTTGTATTTTTACATTATAATCCAAGTGTATTGCTAGAATATGCCAATCTGCTCAGCATTTTTCAAGCTCCATGACCGTATGCTGTGACTATGCTGGCATCAACTATTTTGACAGCATCCTGAAACAAAACCACAACATCCAAGACTGGCTTCCTCTCAAGAGTTGTACTATAACAATCCATAGTATTTCACTGAATAGATCAAAATAGCATTCACGATAGCCATTGTGGACTGAAAGGTTGAAATGCTGAGTTGCCCAAGGTGAGTACATTCTCAAACAAGCATAATCAATTTGAGCACAAAATCACAGAATCAACCAGGTTGGAAAAGACCTTTAAAATCATCAAATCCAACTGTTATCCCACAACTGCCAACTCCACCACTAAAGCATGTCACTGAGGGCCTTGCCTACATGGTTTATGAACACTTCCAGGGACGATGATTCCTGCACTGTTCTGGCCAGCCTGTTCCAATGTCTGACCACCTTTTCCGTGAAGAGCTTTTTCTAATATCCAGTCTAAACCTCCCCTGGCACAATGTGGGCCTGTTCCCTCTTGTCCTACAACTTGTTACTTGAGAGAAGAGACCAGCCACCTTCTGGTTCCATCCTCTTTTCAGGTAGTTGTAGAGAGGAATAAGGTCTCCTCTGAGCCTTCTCCAGATTAAACCCCCAGGTCCTTCAGCCGTTCCTTATCACACTTGTGCTCCAGGCCCTACACCAGCTCCACTGCTCTTCTCTGGCCTCTCTCCAGTATCTCAATGTCTCTCTTGTACTGAGGGGCTCAGAACTGAACACAGGATTTGAGATGCAGCCTCATCAGTGTCCAGTATAGAGGGATGATCACTTTCTTGGCCCTGCTGGCCACACTAATGCTGATATAGGCCAGGATGCCATCGGCCTTCTTGGCTGCCTGGGCATAAGCTGGCTTACATTCAGACAGCTGTTGATCAGCAGCCCCAGGTTCTTTTCAACCAAGCAGATTTCCAGCCACTCTCTCCCAAGCCTGAAGCATTGCATTGCCACAAATGCAGGACCCAGCACTTGCCTTGTTGAACCTCATACAATTGGCCACAGCCCATCGATCCAACCTGTCCAGATTCCTCAAACAATTACACCCCTTCTAATTATCAAGGTAGGTAAAGATGAACTAAGGTGTCTTCTTCAGGCTGGAGTCAAATGCCCAGTGCTTTCTCCCCTGCCCCATGCAGGGGAGAAATGCCCTCCACCACAGCTCCCCAGCAGCCATGTGAACAGCTTTATCCAAGTTACTGAAAGCTGTTTGCTGCTGTAGGCAGAGCTCTATTTTCAGCAGTTTTGTACAAGTCAAATTTGCGTTCTATCAGACTTTATGATGATCCTGGGGGGAGTGGAGGGGGGCATCAATAACAAACCTGTTTATTCTCAATACAGGTTCATTTACACTGAACAAAATTTTATAGTCTATGAGAGACTGACACCCCTTCTTATGCAAGACATTAAACAGTATTTTGCAAGAAAAACTGTTGGGTTTTTTTAGATTTGAAATGAGAATGAATTAACAAATAAATGGCAGAATTGCCACCCCAAGTGATGGCAAGTACCCTTCAAGGAAAAAAAGTATAAAAATAACTTCACCTTATGCCTGAAGCACCTAACTAGGCAGAGGGAAGGGACAGAGAACAATCAGAGGGAGGTAAATCTAGAGCAGTATTAAAACACAATTGCTCTGCTTCCATGCCTCAAGGCAGCCAGTTGAACCAGCCTCTGTCTCATTTGCCACAGCACCAGTGGTTACAAGAGATAAAAAATATAGATTAAAAATAGCCTCCACCATTCATGTTGGAGCACAGTGAAGACAATCGGTGAATCAAAGTACACTACAGTATTGATTAGAGAACAGCATCAAACCATTATGTAGTGCAGGAAATGCATTATATTATATGCTAACCTAAGCAAAGCAAAAATAGGGAAAAACATCCCAGTTACTGGATATAAACTAGAAATCTAGTAAGTATCATTAAATAACAGAAAGACAGAATTTCAGTTTAAGTAATGCAAAACAGAACATCAAAATCACTTCAGTTATGGTTCAGCCAAAAGACATGGACAAAGTACCAATGAACGCAAAAGATAAATGAAAGCTCAGCTGACAATACTGAATCCCATAAAAACAAAGCACAGATTATGTTACTTACTCCAATACTGCATCAACCATAGCCCCTCTTATTCTAGTTTCATGAAGAATAACAAATGACTCAGGCATAAAAAGAAAAAAAAAGCTTTCTTAACCAAAATTAAATTGCCAGATAAGCCCTGCTCATCAAAATCAGGTCCATATGGAAATCATACATAATTAGATTAAAACCAGCAAACCAAACAGAATTCCCATCTTTCTTTCATACAACTAAAATGCAGTTCCCAGAAGACCCCGTAAGCAAGGATTTAAGACCTGAAACATATCCACATTGAACAAACAAATCCAACCTCTTCCATTTTTCAGTAATGAACATCATTGTTACCTGCTGTATTAAAAAGGTGAATAAAATCTCACAAGAGGGTAAAAACTTTCTTTTAAAACAACATAACTTATGCACAGTCAGGTCATTCATCTGAAAACAAATGGGACTTACAAGAACACTCTCCTCTTGTGCTAGTTTCAAGCTGCTATTTGGGGCACAACATAAACAACAATTTAACCTTCAAGGCACCACGTAACAAAACACACAGAATCAAAAGATGAACTGTTGCTTTTGGAAAGTTAGAGCAAGAAAGACTTCTTCTAGGTAAAGTAATAATGTTAATGAGCAACAGTCAGTGGGATACACATGCTACATTAAGTCAAATATGCATAAAAAAATTGGAAATGGCCTCTTAAATGGCAAGTCCGTACTAAAAGAGAAAGCACTGAGTGGGAAGGAAGTATATGTGTGCATTGGTTAAAGAAAAATTACAGATAAGGAAAAACCAAAGTATCCTGGATGGATGTTTGTAAAACATTAATCTTGCAAAATCCCTGAAATTTATTAATGAATTCTGAATTAGAGCAGCAGATTTTTAAACCAAATGATCAATATTTGTATGTTCAGGACAGTTTGGGTTGGAAGGGACCTTAAAGCTCATCCAATTCCAACCCCCTGCCACAGACAGGGACATCTTCCAACAGACCTGGTTGCTCCAAGCCCCGTCCAGCTTGGCCTTGAGCACTGCCAGGGATGGGGCAGCCACAGCTTCTCTGGGCTCCCTGTGCCAGCGCCTCAGCACCCTCACAGGGAAGAGCTTCTGCCTAGGAGCTCATCTCAATCTCCCTTCTGTCTTATACAAGACATTAAACAACATTTTGTAAGAAAAACTGTTGGGTTTTTTAGATTTGAAATGAGAATCTAAAGCCATTCCCTCCTTGTCCTGTCAATACAGGCCATTATCAAAAGCTCCCCTCCAGATTTGTAGGCAACATCACCAAAGGAGAATTACACTATTATTCACACATACACTGTGGTAAGAGGCAATTATTTTTCTGTCCTTAATCTCAGAAAAAAGTATGGGGGGGGGGGGGGGAGGGAGGGGGAACCAAACAAACACAAAACAGAAGGCAGGGGGGGAAGGTAACAGGAAGAGAACAGCATATTCCTAGCAGACAGAGTTAATTCTCACAGCGCAATCGATCTCTAATCTTCACATTAGGACTACAAAAATTGTCAGTGGCATTTGCCTAATATCAATTCAAAGGTTGCCTCTAAAGCTATACATTTAAGAAACTAAACCTGAGAAACTAGGATAAGAATTTTCTCAGACAAGGACAGCTCATGCTGGTCAGGGCTGGGAGAGCAAAAAAAAAAGGAGTCAGAAAGATTAACTCCTACAGAAGGGAGCTGGACACTATCTCCATCCCTGAAAGTAAAGACAATTTGGAGAATTAAGACTTCAGGGAAACAGCAACAATAACTGATCTCTGGGGGTAAATTCAGGATTGTAGATGCTGTCTCCAGCCTACTATTGATCAACCTGCACTAGTACCTAGGTGTAAGAACAATCTTTCCCAAAACACTTTCTTCCACCATTTCTGCTGTTCACATTTGCAAGTACTCTGAGCTGTAACAAACTATAGTTTGTTACAAGAAAAGCCTATCTATTTGCCTTAAAAGATGTTTTACGTGGTTTGCAGCTAGGATTGCAGAGCTAGTGAATGTTAAAATCAATTTCTCAGAACTAGTCAACTTCCCATATAAAGTTTCAGAATATTCCCTACAGCAGCACAAGTGGCACAAGCTAAATCCCATCTGTCTAAGAATAGTTTATGGCCTGTCTTAAGAAGACAGCATAACGTTAAGCAGTTTCTATTTAATAAATAAAAACATGATACTGGATTGTCTTAGTGCAATGATTTGATTCTGAGAGCCCCCAGGCCATCTCCCACTTCTTTGTCCCCATTTCCCCTTCTGAATACTGTTAGCTGATTCCATTGTTTTAACATCTTTTTCTTTCCCATTTTTTCATCCTCTTCAGATGAAGGGCCTACAGACACTAACTGCTGAAGATCCCAATCCCAAGAACTTTTACCCAAAAGAAACTATGTTGCAGCCAACTCAGCTATTTATGTACAGATTATCTCATCTCCAAAATAGATACAAGAAAGCAAGCATAACTCTAAAGCAGTTATTCTGTTTCCACCAAGAGCTCATCTCCCAGAGTGCAGAATAACTTCCCCAGCTAACCCTGCCAGACCTCTACCTGGCATAACACTAATAAGGGAAACCCTGCCATAACTCTCCTTGCAGAAGAGGGAACACTGGAAGCATAGTGAGACATCCCAAGAGATGCTAGTGTCAACCTAGTACAGCCACAGGCAGACAGTCTCCTTCCACGCTGGGCAATCACCCTAGTGCCACAGCAAGAAAGGAGATGTATGTGTCACGCTTAAATGCAAAGGCTTAGTACTCTGAGTCCGAAGCTGCACTTAACCCAGCCAGCCCATACTAATGAGAAGTCAGTGTAATCTAAACAGAACACCATCAAGAATAACAAAACCAACAAAACTAACACTTCTTGAGCAATAAGGTGCTTGAACTACGGTATTGGGAATGAGACACACTGAACACTCCTGGACACTGATTTAAAAAGACCCTACAGGAAAATAAAAGCAAATATACAGCTATTCTTTTCAGTTTTCAGTCATGCTTGCATAGCTGGAAATGAAAAACAAAAAACTGCAATGACCTAGAGCAGATACATTTGTGTTTCAAATAAACTCTGCTGAGCATTTCATAATGATATACAAGATCTGCAATCTTTACAGGAAGTTGTAAGACACTTCATGCCTATAAGCTTAAATGAGCCAATGCTTACTTTCAGCAGCCAAAGCATGTACAATACACCTAGAATTCACAAGAGAAAGAAGTGTACAAAAATTTCAGCCCAAATTGTTTCTGTTTTGCCTACAGAACATAGAAAGAGCCTTATTTAAAAACAATGTCCTATTTTTCTTCAATCATTTTTGGCAATATCCATCAGTGACAGACAAGCACACAGATAATTCTCTAAATTAGGCAGTCTATTCAAGCAGTCATACTGCTGTCAAAGACTATATTTAAGCTCCTCTGGCTACAGTGCCAAATTTCAGGGGGGAAAAAGACCTAATGAAAATTTTCATGCTGAAAAGCATGGGAGAACAAATGGGGGGCTCTGTCCTTTTAAAAGGATGCTATTAGTTTCAAATTGTGCTTAATATTACACAATATTTTAATCTAACAATGTTATATTATCTTCCTTCTACTCAAGATTTGTTTGGACATATTCCTGAACTAAAATATACTGTGTGCAGTAAAACTTCTCAGTTATTTTACTGTAAATTAATCTATGCTCAAAAGGTTACTTAGATCTTTTAAATTTATGCATACACTGGTACAATACTGCACTTCAGAGCACTCTTGACCAACAGTTCCAATGAAGGGGCAGGGTAGGGGAGGATAGGGAGGGGGAGGATGTGGGATAATATAAAACCCAACAGGGAAACCACGTGTGCAGCCTGATGCAAACTGAGCAATAAAATCATGGGGCTTGTTGCCTGGAGTAACAAAAGAGTAACAGAGGAATAAAATAATTCAGATGGGGCAAGTAGGGGGGAAGTACTACTTCTACCTCCCATAAAGCCAAACACAAATGCTTTCACATTTGCTTCTCAGAACCTTAATTTCTAAACCCATGTGTTTAACTGCATGACTGTGCTCCATGAACTGCACCATGCTGCTTCTCAACCTCTTCTACCTCATTGTGAACAGTGATGCACTTCCACTAAGTTCTCTGGATACACTTGGTAAGCTCAAAACATGCATCCGAGCTGGCTTCATAAACTGTCACTTCAGATGCCATACTTATTCATTTAGATTCAATACCACAAGATACTTGCCTGTGTAATTTCTTCAGCAGTGTTGGCATCTCAATCATCTCACCCTTCCCAACTCTTTATTCTCGCCTCAACACTGCCTATAAACTGGATTAAACTGACTAATGATAAATAAAGCCCTATTTGTGATTGTTTTCTGAAACACAGATCAGCTTGATGATCCCATCCACAACTGCGGCTTCCTGTGCACAACCATAAAGCAGGAAGGATTTGTTAGGCACTCAAACCAACAGTGTGGCTCTCACCACAAACAGGCACTGGCTTTATACATCAGTTTGCCCTAGAGTGGCAAACATGCTCTTTAGCTGGAAGCTGTTATCAGATGCAGACAGCACACAGGTCTCTTAGGCTCAGCATATGCAATCTTACTAATGGAGAAATTATTATCTATTAAACCCTATCTGAAGCCATCATTGAACTTCTTGAAGCATCTACAAAACTTGTGGTTTAGTTTCAAACAAGAAAAACTAAAACAAACCCCACAAAACAACAGCAATAACAAATCAAATCACCCACCACCACACCCTTCTATGCTTGTTCTCACACTAAAAGAATTGTTTTGATCAGGCAGCAGAATTTAGGACAACTTTCATGTTCAACTCAAAATGCAGAATTTTGGCAACAGAAGAGATTAACATGATTTTCCCATAAGCTTGCAAAAAAAATCAATACTTGCTAGAAAACAAACAAGGAAGATAATGCATTGATTTTTTTTTTATTAAGCTTAGACATAAAGTTGTCAACTTTCCAAAACCTCATGAAAAAAATCAAATTATCTTACGTTACATGATTTTACATAGCACGATACAATGAAATGACTGTTCAACTGCAGCTACAGATTTTTCATCTATGCTACACTAAAACGCATTACTTTGAAACTCTTGGAAACACACTTTACCTCATGCACCCTAAATGCAAACCAAGACAATATTCTCTATGAATCTATCCTAAACCTTTCTGGAGGAATCAGTTTTCTAACAGACTCTTATTACAATTCTCAAGCACCTGAAAATAAACTATCAATAAAACATACTGCCAGCATTCAAAACAACTGACTCCAATGTTAAACCATAAAGCAATGCTGTAATCTGTCAGGCCTGTCTCCTTCATTTATACCAAACTTTTCTTAACAGCACAGAAAGACTCATGAAAACACTATGGTCAAGAAACAATATTACTCGTTTGGGCTAAGTAAGAAAAGTTATTTACTGCTGCGATTTCAGAGCTGCTATTTCCACATCAAGTTATGCAAGCTGCAGAGTTGGGGGAAGAATGACACTCCCAGCACCTCAAAGCACTTTTTACCTGTGCCATCAGCAGACACACAAAAAATACACCTGGAAGTTTTGTGGTTGCTTGCTTGCTACTCTCTGGATTTTCTAAAGCAAGACAACACATGGTTTTCTTCCTAACTTATCTATGTAAAATAGCACATTCTCATTTCCATGGGAAGAAAAATATTCCCAAGGCCACTGACAGCTTGGGTATTTCAGACACCAAACCAGACCGATCAACAACAAACCTCTAGCTCTGAAATACACCACCACAGGAAAGATCAACATAGTTCATTAATAACATTTTGCTACAAAAACAACTACAGTTGGTAGTTGGTACCACAGTACCAGTACATTGAATCTTTTACAGAACTAGCCATAGAGAAATAGATGGGAGTAAACTGAACTGTGTTTTTTACTATTCTACATTATAGAAATGTTGTATTTTAAGTTTATAGTGCAGTTCAACCTATTTTTAATCAAAAAATACCTTACCTCTTCTTTAAAATTAGCATCATGTTGATATTCTGTATGCTAAAGTACTGTATCATTACAGAATGTTTAAATTTAGAGAGAGAACTTGCAGAAATGCTACCATCAGTTCAACTACCTTCCTCAAATGCTATTTAGTGTCAGTTTTTGCCTGGAAAAGATATCATCTGTCTGCTGTATCAGTGGCCCCTGATCACTCACTTCTGCCTCTACTCAGCCTTCTCTGCTGTGAGGGCTTAAGTGTTACGATTCTGTTAATCAAAATAGGTCAGGAAAAAAAAAAGTCTGTTCGAACAGCCCAGAAAATAAACACACTTAATTTTTAAATACTATTTTTCAACAAAATCAGCTCCACAAGCTGGTTTGCTCAGCAGCCACATGGATCCTTGAACCAACACAAGTAAAGGGGGGGCAATACTGGGGCAGGAAAAAAGAGGCAAAGAACTGAAACTGGAAAGGGCAGCAGTTTAGGCTTCAACCGAAGTGTTTGTCAAGGTACGTTGTCTCACTGTCACTCCATTTTACAAGCACGGAAAAGTTATTCTTAACCAGAAACAAGAAATATTTATTAAGCCATCAGTGCCAGCTGTGCCACCCTTCAGGCAGATAAATGCCAACAGACTTGTATTGGCCCACAAAGTTTAACCTCCAATAGGTTCTGTCTGGCAGTACCTAAAAGAAACTGATTTAAACAGGTAACTCCAAACAGCCCATCTGTCCTTCCTCACTCTGACAAGTTTCAGTCACTGGGGATCATGTAGGTTAATACAACACTCATGATCAACTCCACTGAGATCCCATGCTCTGCAAGATGTTGTTGATTGCTCAAGAGATGGAAACTGTTATACAAGCTATTGTCAAAGACAAAACTATCAATTTTAACAAACTTGATGCAAGGAAAAGAATCATGAACAGCCCCAGACATACCAATGCCATAACCCCAAACCAAGAAGTAATCTCTGTGTGTGAAAACAAATGTCTCAAGTCTCAGAACACTTCCTTTTGCTCCAGTCAGCAGGAAAATCCTGGCTTGCAAGTAGAATTAAAAGCCTGTGTTTTAATTGCAAGACATTTTACTCTCACCCCTAACACCAATACAGACTGATGATGGCTGTAGGCTTTCCAGGTAATATAGCAGTGCCAAAAGCAGAAGGTCTGCTGCTATGAAAAGGCATGATTTTATTATGAGCAATTAAGCTCCTATTATTGTGACACAGCTAGTTACTCACAATTACTATTTGCAGCACTAAAATACATTTCACTTAGTAGAATCCGTTCAAAGGTAGTTGTCTGTCACTACAATATTATGGGGGGGGTGTTATGTACTCTCTCCTTGTGACATAACCCATGGTTACTACTTAAATATCATTTACCAAACACAATTTAACTTTGAAGAACAACTTAACCAAAGCTAAGCAGCACATTCACTTACCTATTTGCTTTTGGAAGCTGATGACAAATACATGCACTAAGCACTTCTCAGCTAGGACTGGAAAAGGAAGCGGGATCTTAAAACGGCATTCGTTTCCTCTCTTCGTTGTCTGTCTACAATACTTCAGTGTCTCGGAATTTACACAGCAAATATGATAAATTTGATTAAGGTGATCAGCTACCTCAAATCAGATCTCTTCAGCACTCAAAAGCGGCAGTTTTTCATAACTGGTCCAAATTGCTCATGCTGGACAGGTAAGCACTCTATCTGGCAGGAAAGAAGAGGAACCATGCAACCAGGGACGAGAAAGGAGCAAAAGACTCTCCCTGTCAATGTCAGCAAACAGTTAGGGCCTATTATCCACCTGCCTTAGACTATAACACTTCCATACTAAGTAAAACATACTATTCACACCATGTAATTTTTTTCTTTGCACGACTCTGCACAATCAGCAAACCAGTTAATGTGGCAAACTACTTCTGTGCCAGTAGCTCTCAAGAAACACATTTCCTGCTATCTCTAGATCTAGAGCTTAAGACTGCTCTGAAAAGATGCAGTGAGTAGCAAAACAGCAGCAGCAACCATTTGTAACCTGCCTACATTAGTTGCCAGTGCAAGACCAATATAGAAGAGATCTGTAGCAAAGGAAAAGTGTAGGTTTCTACAATTCAGTTCTGCCTCATACATCCCACCAGAGACATTCACAACGACTGCACATATTCAGATCTTTGGTTAACAACGGTTATTTTCTATCTGCTATTATTTGTACAAGTCTAAGGCTTCAATACATGTTCTGTTTATTCTTAATTATGTAAGAATATTACATGTAGGCTCCCGAACTCCTAAACACTCTGAAACATGTTTTTGTCTGTTGCTGAGCCTTATCAAATCACCTCAAGAGTTTTAACTAATACATGAAAGAATTAATTCCCTGAACAGCGTGTTTTCACACACAAATCAGAGCTAAACCCAGACAATCACAGAAGCTGTGCATTAGTCTAGACCTTCTGATGAGACACAACCTATGCTAAATGAAAGTACAAGAGGCAATGGACAAGGCAGCAGGGGATTGCGCTTCTTCATAGGGAGGAAACTCTTCAACAATGAGTGCAGTCCAGTATAGGAATGCATGAAGCCAAGAGGTGCTGGAATCTCCATTGTTCAAAGCATTTTAAAAGTGGTCTGGAAAAGAAAATTTCAGTGTTGGCCTTGCTCGAGTGGGAGACTGGAGCAGATGACCTCTAGATGCACCTTGCAACCCAAACTATTCGAGAAGACAATATAACTCTGAACTGGGCCTGGCATCTCAAAAGTAGGGGTCATGCTATTTTTAAAGCTGATGCTATGGAGTTTGCTTGCCTTTTAAATTCCAGTTTAATATTTCAGAAAATGAAAACCATCACCACGGCATTCCAAAATTCTCGGTATTTCAATCAGCTACATGTACAATTTGGAAAACATTGCTATTATTGAGAGCAATAAATTGTGAATTAAAATGCCTAAGAGCTTAACCAGCCCCAACTCTTCAGTTTTGTATGTAAGCACTGATTTTTCTAATCTGTAGAAGTATTTATGTTACAGACTCCTTTAACAACTCCAACTAGTTAGTTCACACACTCTTTCCCACTACTATTCCATGTGTTTATTCATTTGAAGGAGGCCTCTGTACAGTTGGAGCGGTACAGTTGTACGGTACAGTTGGAGCCTTCAGTTCTACCTCTTAGCATAATTAAAGACAGATTGGAAAGCTCTTCACTAATGAAGTGTGTTGTCTAACTAGAGTGCTACATACTCCCCATAAAGTTACCATTACTTTTAAAATAACAATAATAAAAAACCACCATAAAAGCAGCCTTCTTTCAAATTAGTTGTCATCTTATCCTGATAGGTTTCTGCTTCTCTTATACCCCAACCTTTGTGCCTTTGAAGTGTCACTCTCTTCAGACCTTTTATTCTTTGTTGCTTCAGTGACTACAGCCTTACTTTGCACATGATGTACTTAAGATCAGGAGCCTGACCTCTATCCTGGAAGGTTAAATTGTTGTTTGTTTTGGGGTATTGGTTTGGTTTATTGTTTGTTTGGTTTTCCCCAAAGTAAAGCGTCACTTTTATTTTTTCATTTTTAAATAAACTTGAACACATTGTAGAAAAAAGATAAGTCAAGTAGGACACGTTCACAATAAGCAACTACCCTCTGACCTGCTTCCCTGCAACTCAGATGTGCCTCCTCAATTACACCTTCCCAAGCAGTGTTTTTTGGACCTTGCTATTATCCCAGCAGCTCCTTAAATTAATAGCTCAGAAAGGATACTTCAGCATATGCAAGATAACAGAGATGCTTTTCTGTATCTTTTGAGTAAGAATTTCAGCTTCTTTCAAAAGAGGCTGAAATTAAAAAAAGAAGTAAAATCACCATATAGTGACAAATTGCCATTTGGTCATCACATGCTGCCTTGATCAAGATGTCCATCATAAGTAACTGTACGTACCCTTTTCTTACGGTTGTGTGAACAGCTATTGGTGAAATGTACAGTTTCATGATATACTTAATCCAATCAATCTCCTTACTTGTAGTAGCACTACTATCAAACTACCTTATTAACTGTAATGACAATATTTTTGCTCACAGTGTTATTCCCTAAATTAAAACTAGTTGCAGTGGTTACTAAATTATTATGACATAAGTAATACCTTTACACTGATGAGCTCAGGTACATCAGAATTCCCCCCAAATGACCGACTTTTTTAGCTTTCCTGTAATAACAAAGCTGATGCATCCTTCTGCATACATACTCTGCAGTGACTTCTGATATAAATAGCAAACATAAATCAAATACGACATGGTTTAGAGATCACCAAGTTATATATGTTTTCTGTAACAGATTAACAGATTTATTAAGACTGTGAAAAGCTGCACTGTGAACTCCAAATAATAATCAGGGAAGTCATGACAGTTCATCCTGTCCACTGGCACAACAAGAAAAGTGGCCCTATCCACCTCCTGACTTCTGCTTGCCTTGATCACAACACCTACCCTCTTTCACCTATTACTGTTTCTAGTCTGTTTTTACAGTTAAATGAATCTATTCAAACACGGTTTCTTGTTTATTTCCCACATATACCAGATAAAAACTGCTTGGAGGACCAGATGGCTTTGACCTCTACTTCATGCCGATATTGCTAGGAAAACAAGGACTTTTACCTGCCACTTGTTCCTGCACTTGTGCTATCATTTGCCTCCTGACAGCACAAGCACTTTTGCAGCCAGAGACTGAGAGAAGTGAGGAAGTCCACTGGCTGAAAATACTTGTTACTTTTGACTTAAGTGACCATCCAGCCACTCTGTCCCTATCTGAAGACACTGTGATCTATGGCCTTAGACATTCAATTTTCAGCTCCTTGTAAGAGCAGTATATGCCAAAGCCTGCAGATCAATTTCTGAATGTGCTCAATCCATACTGAAACTCATACCACATTATTTGAAATGCTCACCTCGCAGAGTAAACCTGAGCAGTTCAGTTACTGGCACACAAGACAGGCAGAAAACAAGCCAACTCTAGAGCTTACAGAACTCAGATTTTCTTCAATCATGTTCCCTATTTAGTTAAAAAATAAAATACAAT
>JBCJKH010074377.1:0-17949 GCA_039877255.1 Loriculus beryllinus | reverse complement strand
TGCCCCCTATGTTACTTGTAAAGGGAAGTGATTCAGATCATCCAAATTTGGTGTATAAAGCAGCTTACAGTCGTGACCGTTTCTGACTCTATGCCCCCTATGTTACTTGTAAAGGGAAGTGATTCAGATCATCCAAATTTGGTGTATAAAGCAGCTTACAGTCGTGACTGTTTCTGACTCATGCTGAAACTGAATGCTTAAAATTAATCATTAACTGAGTGTGGTAGTATCAGAAACGTAAGAATAATCTGATATGTCTTAGTGCTTATTACAGTTTTGAAGTGACATCAGCAACGTCACTGGGAGTTTGAATAGGCAAGAGATTTTTTTTTTCCCCCATCTTCAAGTATCTATTTGAAAGGTGAGATAAAGTTTGCCCTGCAGTACATGTGAAATGCATTGTACCAGCAGTCTGTAATCCTTGGTGTGTTTTGCATTGTGGTCTTTCTGCTGTTGAGTCCTGTAATAATTACTCTCAGTCGTCTGCACACAATCCTAAGGGGACTTGAATTGTGCAAAGCTCCCTTTGCCATCTGTAGGAGTTTGTTCAGTTGTTCTCATTCCATAGTGTATGTTCGTTATAGAGGGGTATGAAGAGATTTTTCTCTCAGCCTTCTGGCTGAAAACTACCTGGGAAAGGATCTTTGGTGAAACAGGCATTTGTTGAGGGAAATTACTTAGTTATATTGATATTGACTCAATTTGATCCAACACTTTGCCCATAAACAACAATTAAAACTGAAGAACTCAAAATGCAGATCATTGGTTCTGTGGAGTTTCTTGGCTTGTTAGTGTTTTACTGAAACCCTCTTTCCCCCCTCTGGTAGATAATGAAAGGACTTTAAGAGTAGCACCACAAGAACATGAAGACTATTTAGTCTGGCTTGAGTCTGACAGCTAATTTCTTCTTCCCCCACTCCATCTGCATAGGCAGAGTGAAAAGGTTAGTTTGAGGAATGGAGGAAGATTAGGCAGAAGGAAATGGTTCATTAAAAAAAAAATTCACTGAGGAATTACAGTGACTGCATAAGTAAACTGGAGTTTGTTTTTTAACTACTCTGCAGAGATGTTACCAGTGTCTGTGTGTTTTGGAGCAGGGAAGGGCTTCCGTAAATGTTACTATCTCATAAGAAAGTACCACTGAGTGATTTCAGACTATAATAAATGATGTCTTTGATGGTCCTGTTTTGAGTTGGGTTTTTAGAAGCAGAGGCTACCTGTGTCTGCCATTAGTCTGTAGGAGATGGGGAGCCTAGTGCTTCTGAAGATCAGGGTCATGGCTTTGCAGTTGGACATCCTCAGATAGAAATGTATCCCTGAAAACATGCCATAATGTGAATTGCTTAAGACCACAGAGTCAATTTACGTTGTCTGAGAGGTGTCCCAGGGTAATATTCTTAACACAGAAGTATAATTGCCTTCTTTGGCAAAAATGTTTGTGTAAGTTTTGAACTGTGATTTTACAAAAGAAAAATATTCTTTTTTACTAAACAATTACATGAATGGCGTTGAGGCTTTTTTTCCAATTAATAAGCAGTCAGTGTTTGCAAATTCTTATGTTTTCTTTATATTTTTTTTTAGTTGCAGAAGCAGTTTGGATTTGAATATCAAACATTAGTGGATGGTGAGGTTATCCTTCATCTTTACAACCGCGGAGGAATAGAACAAACAGCATCCATGCTAGATGGTGTATTTGCTTTCATCCTTCTGGACACTGCAAATAGAAAAGTGTTTCTGGCAAGGGATACCTATGGAGTCAGACCACTGTTTAAGGTGCTGACTGATGATGGATTTTTGGGTGTCTGTTCTGAGGCAAAAGGTAAGACCAGTTGTGTTTAGTGCCTAAATAATCTTAGATATTGTTGTCAGAGACAAACTACTTTGTTAGGCTTTTCTTCTAAGTGTGACAAGAAAGTGAACTGTAAGTTCAGTAATAAATGAACTATATTTAGAAGTCTAAGGAGTACGTATTGTTAGAACAAACCCCACAGATAGTAAAGCTCTAAGATGTGTAATTTTCCTTAATATCTCTAAAATAACTTGCTTATTTAATTTTGTAATTCTTTTTGTTCTAGAATCATTGAAGTATTGACCCCAAGACATTTTGTTACCCCGGGTTAGGCTAGATTTTATGGTATGATAAATTACATCAGAATTTGGTCCTGGTGTTCTGTGGTGGACTTGGAATTAGTCAGGAATTTTAAAACCCTACTGAAATTTCCTGCAGCATCGGGTAATTTTTTGGTGACACTTACTTTATTTGATGATGATTTTTTTTCCTTCGAAATGACAAATATTTTTTTAAAGTAATTATCCCTAGTCTTGACACTTGCGTGAACAACTCCAAACAGTGCCAAAAGGGATTTTATTGCCTAAAATGCACTTTGGCTAAAATTGACTTTAATTACTTGTGTCCTTTCTGTTTACTGTGTATCAGTTTTATTATTGGACTCTAATGTAGATTGACTCCTCTAATAGTACTACTGCATACTACAGTACAGTCTGGAACTGGTGAGTTATGAAATCACTAAATCATTGTCAATTAAGTAGTCACTTCAGTGATGTAGTTTTATTACAACCCCCTTGTTAGCTTGACTACACCTAATTTTAAACACAAAATTAGTTGTTAATTGTCATTTGAATTCTCATAAACCTATTACATTTTGACCTGGACATCATGTCAAGAAAGTGCTGCTCTTAATGCTCACAGGGATATAAATTGCTACTTGCTGGCTTCCCATCACTGTTGTCTGTCTCAGCTTGAGATGGCTCAGATCTATATGTGTAACCGGTCAGCTGCAGAATCATGCACTAGCCAGAAGAGACTCCAACTCAAATGATTTTTTTTTTTAAATACCAAATTTAAGATCTGGAGCAAATATTTGCGTGTTGGTTTAGCACAAATGCTGTTGTGTGAGGTATAACTAATCAGGTAAAAACTCTGACCTTTTTTCCCCCACCCCCTACCCCCAATTTTTTCTGTAGGACTTATCAACTTGAAGCATTCATCATCCTTATGTTTTAAAGTGGAACCATTTCTCCCCGGTCATTATGAAGTGTTGGATTTAAAGCCCTCTGGCAAAGTTGCATCGGTGGAATTAGTAAAATTTCATAGCTACAAAGATGAACCACTCCATGTTGCATGTGATACAGTGGAAACTCTGCCTTCAGGTAGTACAGCAAAGCATTTCCTGCTGCTTCTGATTTAAAAAAGAAATTGAGTGGTTTAAAAAAGTGCCAACTGGAAGAAACTTTATAATGTAAAGACTTAATAATTGTTTTTGTAGACACTCATGTACAAAGATGAACTTGCATGCCGTCATTATCAAAGGAAAAGTTAGACAAATATCTTTGTTTCCTAACAGCATGGTCTATCAAAGTCTAAGTGGTGCTTCTTGGATTTCTTTTCCTTTTCTGTTCTGGATAGGCTTTGATATTGAAACTGTGAAGAGCAACATCCGTATTCTGTTTGAAAATGCTGTTAGAAAACGTTTGATGGCTCACAGAAGGATTGGTTGTCTTCTGTCAGGTAAACAGCAAGAATCACAGCGATTCCTTATCTTGACTGTCTTTCACCTATCTCTGTTAGTTAGATAAAAGGCTGTTCTGTTGTGATATACCTGAAGTGATACAAATCTTCATTTGCTTTGTAGAGCAGATAACAGAACCTGTTAGTTTGTAATAAAGTTTCCCAGTTTACAAATATCTTGAAAATCTTACACTTTTAAAGCATACTCTGGTGTGGGATGTTGGCTTGTGGAGACATTGACTATTTTTAGTTAAGATGAAAAAACTATTGAAAAATAACCCTGTGTACATTTAAATATACAAGATTCATGCTTTAGGTCAATCTCTAAAAAGAAAATGTAATTAGATTCACTTTGCATGGATTGAGTATAGAAAAAAATTTTGTGGCATGTTTCAGATAGCAGGAGAAAGTGAAGTTCTCACTTGTCACCTTTTTGATATAGCCTCCATCCTAGACTGCCCTTGATTTACCAAATTACAGGGGACCATCTGGATCAAAATTGATTGCGATACTCTTTTTCAGGTGAGGTACAGGAAGTTGTTCACTGACGTAGGTCATCTGTGATGTGATCTGGTGGTTCAGTGTTATAGAGGTGCTTTTAGAGGTAAAGCCTTTGTAGCCTTGAGATTCACATCTCATTTACTTTGGTTTTGTAGCACTTTGTACTTGTGGTTAGAGTTCTGAAATGCTGTTGATGCATTCACTGAAAATCAGTAATTGCACTCATATGTAATGAGCCCTATTACATGTGCATTTGAATGCGAGAGAACTGGCTAGGAGATAGGATTGGACCATTTCCTTACTGTGACATCATAAAAAGTAGGATGGAGGTAAATGAAATGGGGAGATACATGGAGTTTAAAGATCCCAGCCTCAGTAAAAAGCCTGTTCAAACCCCAGATTTCACATACCAAATTAGAAGGCAGGCAGCAGCTCCTCAGACGCACATGCAGAATGTATTAGTAGCAAAACTAAGTGCCATTGCTGGTATAATACCAGAGTATCTCAGTGCTTCACAATTTTGGCTATGCTCGGAGCATCACAATAAGAGAAATGCTTTTGTTTCCAATCACATAGGGCGTTCTGCAACTTTGCAGTGGAAACTCAGGTTTTGATTTCCCTTATTTCCACATCCTAAGCACTCAGTTTTATTTCTGTGTTCCACTTTTCTCATACTCTGCATGTAATTTCTGTATCTTATTTGCAAGGTGTCATGTCCACAGAGGGGATCAGGGTGGGAATGGATGCTAATGCACTCAGCTGAAAAACCACATGCAGACTGTAGGAAACAGAAGAGAATTTTGTGTTATGCTTGTTAGAACTGCAGACAGGTGTGGGAGAACAGGTACTGTTTTGCTCAGTATTTCAAAGGGAAACAGCGAGTAGAACTAGTCAAGGATTAGCAGAATTATCTTATGAGAATAAGAAGGTGGAGTCTTGAAGTACATCTAGGCAGCTTGTCTATCTCTTGGGTTTGTTGTTTGTTTTCCAAACTGTTCAGATCTCTCCACTGTTTGAGAAAGAAAAGGAGAGAAAAAAAGAATGTCACTGGTGAACCTTTTCACTTTGAAGTGATGTTTATAAAAATAATAGCACTCAAAACTCACTTTTAAAACAATTGGGAAAGAGTAGAATCCTTACACTAAACATTAATTTACTTTATCCTCTTTCTTCCAAGAGCAAACCAAAAAATAAATCACATAGTTCTGTCAGTAGAGCATCAAATGTGTAGGTAAGAAGAGGATAGAGAAATGAATCTCATTACAGCAGAGTTCAGAAGAGGCATGTTCTGCAGTGGTACAGTGTTATCAGAATACTTTCTGTGTATCTTAAAGAAGGTTTTCCACTGATGCTTCTGACACCAAAAGTACAAACAACTGTTACTGAAGATGTTCCACTAAAGCTGTCCAATTCTTTTGTTAAGCAGAGTTAAACTGCACTTATACAAGAAGTACCTGGGATTCGCATGGCTTAAACATGAAGCCCACACATGAGATTCCACTGTCTAGATTCAGTGTCTTCAAGGGGAAGCAAAAAACAGGCAAACACCTAACAAAATAATTCGGTTTTTTGGCAGGGGGCTTAGATTCCAGTTTGGTTGCAGCTGTTCTTCTGAAACTCATGAAAGAAATCAACATCAGTTATTCATTACAAACCTTTGCAATTGGAATGGAAAACAGTCCTGACTTACTGGCTGCCAGAAAGGTATAGTAAGTGTTGCTTTCCATTTGTTCTGAGCTGCTGAGTGCTAGACAGTGTATATTAATGGTGCTAACTTCATGCTATGGTATTAATAGTAACACTGAATATTTTTGTATTGCTCTGATGTAAATCAGTTTGCAGTAAATCAGTTAGTACAACATTGCTGCTTAGTTAAATCTTATGAGAGAGATAATTTAGCTTTACCTGTTTTCTCTTGTATTTGGAAGACTTTCATGACAGACTCTCATTGTGTTGTTATTAAAAGCATGGTGGTTTGGAGTTGTCTCAATTCTGCCTTTGTGTTTTAGGGTAAATCTCCATGCTGTGGTTCCTATGCTGTGGCATTTGTATATATGTTAAATGTTTTAAGTTAATCATCATTTACAAAATTAAGAGCCTTGTACAAACTGTTTGCCATCTGGGGTACTCTTTAGGTATACAGGCTGTCCTGGCTTTTGAGCTGCTTTTTCTCTTCGGGACAAGTATCTGGAGTATTTAGAGACTTTACAGCTCTAAATACTCTTTGGGCAAGCAGCTGGATGGCTGTTGCAATCATGATTGAACATTGCAATTAGGGAGACTATGTTCCTTCTGGTGAGTGTACCACTGCAAGTCAGAGGCTGCTACAATATCGTCTTTTCTTGGCCTAGTGTCCTTTAATTCTCTTTGTAACAGAAGGGAGCCGGTGCTTTCATGCAATGTGTGTGTTTTTAAGTCCAATGTATGTTTAAAAAATGTTTTAATTGAAAAGCAATACATTATCGTGACCTTTTGCAAACAGGTGGCAGCACATATAGGCAGTGAACATCATGAAGTAATATTTAATTCTGAAGAGGGAATTCAGGCGATAGAGGACGTTATCTTCTCCTTGGAAACCTATGATATAACAACAATAAGAGCTTCAATTGGTAAGACTTTTTTTTCCTAACAGCAGCCTTTGCTTTATATTGTCCAAATAAAATTTTATGCAAAATCACGTGGTCAACTACTAGATCCTTTAGAAGTCACAGAACCTGGGAGCTGGAAATCCCGTATTCTGCTCCCCAGTCTTGTCTGTGATGCCACACTGAGGCAAAACTGTTAGTAATTTCAAAGTCACTGACTGTACAAAACAATTGTCAAGAGCTGCTCCTGAGGCTTTGAGATGAAAAACAGAAGTTGTATGAAGAAGAATCGTTAGATCTACAGGTCTAGGTTTTCCTTGAAGGAAGCGGGGAAAATGTACAGGTTGTCTGAGGTACTGAATGTTATGATAACAAAACAATTATGGTTAGTATAAAAATTATACAAGGAAAGGGTACAATGGAGTAATTCTTGTTGCCCTTTAGTAACATGTTCACTCAAGCCAGGTAGACTTCTTCCAGTGTATGTCTGATTCTGAGAAACAAAGGAAGTCACTGGCAGTTTCTTGGAAAGGGTTGCCGGCCTGACAGAATGAAAAATCCTAATCCAGTGTGACCTGCTGTGCAATGCAGGCTTTGACATTTTACCAGTTACAGTCTTGTGTTGTCCTAAGGCATTGCAAAAAAATTATGCTAAAAAGGCAGTACAGTTTTGAAAACCCAGGTTCCCTGTGTGGAATCTGGGACATGAAGTTATGACTGTATAGTGGGAAATATTGAAGGTATTTATTTAAAAAATAAACTTTTCAGCTGTTATCTTTCTTTGTGATTGCTGCTTAGTAAGCAACTAGATCCTTTTCCTTAGATCTCTAATACTTGTGTTATGAAAGCATATTGTTTGGAAAGATTCAGTGAGGAGAAGGCATTAATTCTGGTTAATAAATAATACTCAGAAAAAGGGCTTCATACAGTTCAACCCACAGTGGCAGAGAACTAAAGAGCAACTTTTGTTGGTAGTTTTTTTATCCACAGTGGAAAGGTTTCTTCAGGACTGTGCTGGAATTAATCAAGTGCTTCATTTCAAACCGAGTCAGAATAACACCTCTATGTGTTCCCATGAGAGTCCTCCAGTGTTTCCAGGATCACAGACATATCTTTCTGGGATTTTGGGGGCTAACAGTAGGTACACAGTTTAGATGTATCTGCAGTACCGAGTGTGGCTGTTCATGGCTTTGAATAAAAATGAGATGTTATTTTTGCATATTGCAGTTGTTTGCCACAGAAGAAAGTAGTGTAGGAGAGAAACTTATAAAATGCTAATTTAAAATTGGGCTTGCTGTATATAGCATTAAAATACAGCTACATGTATGATAGCTTTATACTTTTTTGTTTTTAAGGTATGTATCTTGTCTCCAAATATATACGGAAGAAAACGGATAGTGTGGTCATTTTTTCAGGAGAAGGATCAGATGAGTTGACACAAGGATATATATATTTCCATAAGGTAGATATATTCCCTATGCAGAAATCCCTTGAACTGCTTGTTCTCCCCTTGAGTGGATAAATCTGAGATTCCAAGGTGTGATGCTTGAGAGTTGTCACAGATATGTATTTGTTGAGACTTTCTCCTCAGGTGGCATAAAGTCTGAGGGATTTAATTTAATCACATAAAAAACAAACCCCCCAAAAAACCAACCAAACAAAAAAAAACCCAATTTTTTAAAAATTTCTGAGACTGTTGTTTCTTGTATGCAGTCTTTGCTAGTTCTGCCATCACTTGGTGATCACAACAACTCAAACACAGGACAGCAAGTAATGGTTTTCTTCAGTGCAGCTATATTATGTCTGTGTACTACATGCATATGTCTGGTTACAGGCACCATCTCCTGAAGAGGCTGCAGAAGAGAGCGAGAGGCTTCTGAAGGAGCTGTACCTGTTTGATGTGCTTCGTGCAGACAGAACGACTGCAGCACATGGGTAAAACATACTCTCTTGGGTGCTGAGGACTTCTGTGATTTAAAAGGCTAAGAAGATCATAGAAGTTCTGTTGCTGTTGAGGAAAATACAACAATTAATTGCTGACTTGCTGTTACTGTTTGACTAACTAAGTGATTCAGAGTATTGTGGTGCAGGACAATTTTATTCCTACTGTCTGAGTTTAAAATAATTGAAGATGATCATTGGTCTTCAGAGTAGTAATAGCGAATTGAGGTGCACCCCAGACTGTGCTTGAGCTGTGTATCTTAATATAACTCGAGACAACACCCACTTTGGCCGAGCAGTCTGTAGCCTGAAGGAGTTTAAGCAGCAGCAAACCACACACCACAAAATTTAATCCATTCTTCTGTAACAGTAGGGCCCACTGTGTTGCCAGCTGATGCAGGAAATATCTTTTGTCTGGGATTGTACCAGTCTTCATAGAAGCAGTGAATTAAAACTATAAATATGTAGAGTTAAGGAGGGAAGGCAAAGTCATATTTGACTTTGTTTTTTTCTGAGGATTAGACAAAGAGGAATCTTGAATCAGATAATCAGCACACATATGAAGAATTAAAAACTTAAAGAGGAAAGTGTGTACATTGAGTCTGGTAGATGACTGTAGTAAGTATTGTTGGGAAATGGCTGTAAATGAAAAAAAGATGGTACCTTTGGCAAAGCAAATAACTTGCCTATTGGGAAACTTGTGTGGTATATTGATCCTGCCACAAAATGACTTGCCCAGTTTTTTATACTTTCTTACATTTCTCCTTCCTGTATAAAAGATGGACAAGCAATAGTCCTGCCATTTGCCTCATAATTTGATTTGGGCTGAAAAACTTGGCCACATATACAAGGCTGTTTAATATCTCATTCTGGCTGCTTTTTGGAGAGTTGCCATTTCTTGAGGTTTTTTGGCATGGTGGGTGTTACCTGAAGTAGTTGAAGCTCTTCAGCGGACTTCAGCAGCAAATTTGACTGAAACTGGGCAGCTTAATGTCTCCTGAGGAAACACACTGAGAGGGGGTCTTCCTACTTGAAGACACAGTTACTGTAATTCTATCTGTTGCCTTCAGTGTCATTAGAAGTCATGGTATGTGTAAGAATATGAGGAAGAAGACGGTGTACATGTATAACTACCATTGGTATAAGAGAGAAAGTGTGTTAATGCTGCAGAATCAGTAGTAAATAACTTAATGGTGTCCATGTGGCTCCTTTCAGTTTGTTTCTTGAGAACACAAACAAATGTGGATGTCAAAAATGATAGAGCAAAAAGCTTTGCTTGATTCCGTGACATCTTTACAAATACTGAGCTGCAGATCTCAGTGAGCAACTTGGTAGTCCTCTGGGGGCAACAGGATTTTTTTTGTTTTCTGATGTTTTTTTGCTTACATGGTCCAATGGTTGTTGCAAATCCTGCAGGGCTGTAATCTTCAAATTCATTGTGCTAGAAGCTGCCCAGCAGATGGCATCATAAATCATTGATATCTGTATTAAATCTTAACTTTCCACATTGATGAATTAAATGCAGATAGTCATGAATATGCAAGTGAAATTTCTTCAAAGTAAAAGCAGAAAAGCTTGTTTATATGGAGTACAGGGAATGCTTAACAGTAAAGAATCCTGTAAGTATATGGCTTGTTGGTTTAATTCAGCATCTTTTTGTGTTTATTTTCCCTGTTTAGTCTTGAACTGAGAGTCCCATTTTTGGATCACCGGTTTACTTCTTATTATTTATCTCTACCAGCAGAACTGCGAATCCCAAAGGTATATAAAACTAGGATTGGACCCAATGCGGTCTTATATATTCACTGGTTTGTATTCAAATCATGACCAAATTGCTGAATTCAGTGATTATGTTCTCTACCCAAAGTTAAGTATACTTTAAATATTTTGCTGGATTGTTGGGCTACTGAAACAGTTTTCTGACCAGACCTTCTGAAACAAAACTATTTCTTCCATATTTAAAGCCAAATGTTTATACTGCCATTGGTAAGACTCACAGCACTGTTTATTCTTCTGCAAACAGAATGAAATTGAAAAGTACCTTCTAAGACAGGCCTTTGAAGATTCCAACTTGCTGCCCAAAGAAATACTCTGGAGACCCAAAGAAGCTTTCAGTGATGGTATAGCATCAGTAAAGAAATCCTGGTTTTCTATTCTTCAAGACTATATTGATCAACAGGTACAATACTACTTTTTTTTGTCTTTCACATTTAGGTGTATTAGATATGGCTGCCAAGGGGAGGCAGTTCACATGCTTAATTGGGAGAGTAAGTCTGGGTATGATAGAAACCTGGGCTTCGTTGTGAAGCAGCAGTATAAACTTTAATGAGCAGTCTTTTGTCTTCTAATGGTCTTCTACTTAAAGGCATTTGAAATCCTAGATAGAAAGAAATGTTAGAGCCTGACAGAAATGACTGTGTAAGGAAATGAACAGCATTTAAGCATCTGGGTTGCAAATTAGATTGTATCAGCAAACACAATTTCTGGGCTACACACAAAGCAGTTGCTTCAGGTGAAAGCACTTACATGAACTTACTCTGAGTAACAGCATTATGATTTTATAATGTCCTTGCTTGTTTACTTCATTTATTTTTCCCAGCCATGCCTGCCTAAGCCCTTTTGCTTTTTAAAGCCTCTGCTTGTATTGCTAACTGATAAAGACCTACAGTATTTTGACTTTGGACAGAGGGTAATCATCTCTGATGTACAGAGGCATTTTAATCATCCAGAGGAAGGAATAACACCCAACTTACACCAGAGCACTGTTACACAAAAATGTGTAATCAAGCCTGTAGATGAGTGCTTGTTGTCCTATCACCAACTGCTTATTTCCCTTTTTCTTTCTCTGTATCCAAGAAAGTAGTTGGACCACAGTGTTGTGCTGCCTGCATTGAGCCTGCATTGGAGTACTGGGGCAAATTTATTTCACAGCTGTGAGGAGCTGGTCAACATGTTGGCAGTTGAAGCTGCTTTAAAAAGTGCTTCACCTGGTGCAACTTTTCATCCTCCCTTTCTTTGTCAGCTTAGCATCTGCAGATGTCTTTGCCTCTTTGTCCTAGGTCTTTTTGTTGCTAAGAGCTTGGTTATAAAATCATAGTCAACAGCTCTCTGTGAGCTGAAAAAAACCTCCCAAGTAGCCACTTACATGGCAAACAGACTGTTCTGGTCAGTTGACAGCAAAGAGAAGGATAGGAAGGAAGTTCTTGTGAGCTTACTAACAAAGGTGCGTGTAACCTAAAGAGAAATGGACATACAGTTATGTATTCATAAAGATCAAGAGAGACAGAGATTTATCTGTCAGAAGCCTCTGCCTCTAGAACAGAGTTCACTTTTTAATTATTTTTTTAAAAAACTTTGGGCATTCAGTCGTTGTGAATCCTTGTGTGTCTTTCATCTTGCATAAAATTGACTTGTAAAGAGTTAAATGTATTTGCAGCTTAACTGGAGTTTTGCTTATGTCTACAGGTTGATGACCTTCTGCTGGAGAAGGCAGCGGAGAAATATCCTTTCAATCCTCCAAGAACAAAAGAAAGTTATTACTACCGGCAGATCTTTGAAAAGCACTACCCAGGGCAAAGCAACTGGCTGCCCCACTACTGGATGCCGAGATGGGTTAAAGCTACTGATCCTTCTGCTCGCACATTGAAACATTACAAGTCAGCCACTCAAGAGTAGGCTGTTGAAACAAGCCCCCAGACAGAAGTGCTGCGAGCAATTTGCATACACTCTGCTTTAAAAACAAACAAACAATGCAAACCTAAAGCTTAAATGGTCTTTAAGGTGGATTTTGACAATGCTGTTGGAAATAAGAGCTTTCTGTGGTTAGGTTACTATTAAAAATTCCCCCTGCTGTACCAAAACTTTGTAATTGTTAGGAAAATACTTTATGGACAGGGAGCTACCTTGTTTGGCAGCTATGCTCCTTATGTGACCTTGATTATATTAGTTTGCCTTGCAGTCATTTAATATATGCTAATGTGAACTCTGATTTGAGGACTTGATTCACTTGAGCAAGTGATACAAACTGCTGCAGGCCCCCTGAGCCAAGGGGAATTTGGCTGTTTAGTGATTGGTGTTCCTGGCTGTGGGATTTGGATAGTCTGCCTATATTGCTCTATTCTGAATGTCTTTCTAAGCATTCCTGAGAACCTTGATCTGGTTTTCAAAAGGTATTTAAATACTCATAGCTATGCAGAGATGCTTACTAGTATTCATCATAGTGGTGGTGCTGGGTGTTACTCAGTTAAACTAATGGGAATTTTTTTGTTACTGTAAAGCTACCAGTTGGCTGATTTAAATCTTTAAAATGGATCAGCAGTCTAAAGACATTGTGACTGTTACCAAAGAGCAGAAGCGACAAGAGGAGCGAAGTTATGCCTTCGTTTCTAACTCAAGGGTTTCAATTCTTAAATTTATTTATTATTAAAAATAGAATGTTAACAGAGTGATTTGTGTCAATCTGATGGAAGTTACATGACTAAGTATTTTAAGAATTTTTTCACTTACTGTGAGAGTTTTTCCACCTGTGAGATGAAAGGTAGATTGTGTTTGTGCTCAACTGCATGAGACCAAATATGTGGTGAACCAACCTCGTTAACCGTGGATTTTGGTCAGACAAAGCATTGCTGAAGACAATGGGACAGGACATCTTGCTTGGAAAAAATGGAAAAAAAAGTCTTCTTCAGAAACCACAAGAACTTCTAATACCCTATTGAACAACATATGACTTTTTACCCAGGACAACTTTTTATTGACTACTTAGGCATGGGAGCTGCTTTTTTTAAAGGTAACTTAAACATAAGCTTTGTCAAGAAATATGCTTGTGTACTGCAGATTGACTTGATTGCCATTATGCTGTTTATGAATATGAGTGTAGTTTTAGTGTCCCTCTTGAATGGGAAACCAAAGCAAATTGTTGTTTAAAAGATAAAAATATAAACAGTTCTGGTTTAAAATCTTCATAAAATGACTGTCTACTTATTACTCCCCCCTAATCCTGCATTTGAATCTGCCTTCCAGAAACCTTACTGAACCTCTTAGTGGTACAATAGAGCCCATGAGCACTCCAGCTATGGCCAGTAGTGGCCATATTTTGACATAAACTTACACATACTATTTAGTTATGAATATAAGATGAGTAAAGTGTGTTCCTACAGCCTTCTGTATATAAGGTCCATGTGGCTGTCTTTCTGGATTTCTTTGAAGCAGTGAAGTATATTTTGACTTAGGAGTAGAGAGCATTTTGATTAGGTACTGATGTGTAAAGACAGGATTTACTACTCACTGTAAATTTTCCAAGGCTGAGATGTTAATAAAATAGCATTTGCCTGAAGTAAAAATAAGCTCAACACATTTTAAGGTCATTACTCGAATATACTTTCTGCTGCAACATTGCCAGGTGTTCAAGGAAATCTACCTTGATTTTTTAAATTCCTTATAATTGGACATTTACATGGTGAGGTCTGGTGCTAGACAGGTAACCCTAATTCTTTTAGCTTTTTACTTATGTGCAGAGGAAAACTACGGTGTTTGCTACCTTGTTAAAAGTATAAATCTAATTCCTCAATGAGTGCTATAATTTTATTCTGTTTCAGAGTTAGTATCAGTCAAGGTTGTTGCGTTTCTCTGCTCACAACTGAGGTAAAATATGGTAAATTGTGGTTAGAAGTAGAATATAAAACAATCACACTGAAGGTCTTGAGGGGTCTTTTGTTCTGACACAGATCTAGTATCTGATTCCATTAATAAATGAGAGATAAGTTGTTGAAGGATGATTTAATACAAGGTAAGCCAATGTTTGAGCTGGCTATTGAAAGGAGAGAGGAGCTGAAGTATGTAAGAGGGTGTTTACTTATGTAGCAAGGTGAGCTGTGTGTTCTTCAGTGACTTTCCTAGGGATAGCCGAAGCACATTTATCACTTGCGCCATGCCTGTCACTCATGTGTTCCTCATTTGGAATTTCAGGGGCTGTAGTTTTCTATTTACATATGAGATATTTGCATATCTACATAGACATTATAGTCGATGTAAAGGCTGTGTGATTTGGGAAGTCTTAGAAACTTTTAAATGAGCCTTGCTTTGAGTGCAGGCAATGCACAACATTCTTATTTAGAGTTAATTAAAATAAACTTGACTGAGTAATTTTTTATTTACAAAGCTTGAGAAAGGAGAGAAGACAAAGGAAAGAAGTGGTTTATGTGGTGGTGGTGGTTTCCTGCAAGTTCGTATGGGTAATGGCTGGGGAGGGGACACTAAAGTGTTGGTGCCCACTGTTTTCCAAGATCTGTTTGTGGTTTTTCACCCAGTCCTCTCTGTTCCACTTTCCCTCTATGAGTTGCCTGGAAACTCTTCCAGCAAGAGAAAACTAGATGGGCAGCTAGTTTTTCCTGCACTGTATCTTTGAAGTGTCTATGAGCTGCACAGAGGACATTGACAGTACCTTAGAGCCCACCCAACACTGGGATTTCTCCCACGCAAGCAGGTCAGATGGCTCGGCTCTGCAGCCTCACTACTTTCCCCCTTGTGCTGGTCCAGGGAAGCCAACAGGCAGACATGTTTCCTCTAGTGGGCCAGAAGGAGCACGTAGAAGTTTGAATTCGGATCGAGAGGTTGCTTCAAGGCATGACTTTTCAATGTATCTTTTATTTCCTAGCCAGCAGATGGCAGCCGCTGTTAGCGGGTCTGCACAAAGCAGCTCTTCATTCCCAAGGAAGGAATTCTCCTGCGTTTAGCCGGTTCCTTCACACACACTTGTCACTGGTATTTGTGTTTGAGCTTTGTGGAAGGGAATTTAATAAGTGCTAGATTAGAAGAGGGATAAAAGCAAGCAGAAAATCGTTGTTTAATTGGTCTTGCTCAAAAGATAACAGTGCATAGCTTCTCATGCTGCTGCTGCCGGTGAGACAGCATCTAAGAGCTGAATGCATTAATATTGGAGGTGTTCAGTATTCAGTTTGAAAGTAACTAAAAACCAGTTATGATATTAGAAATCAGAAAGTTCAATTAAAACAGATATAAAATGCCAGTTCTAAGGAAAATGGAAGATAATACTGGGCTGTGGAATGAGGAGTATTAACTTTACCACTGAAGATGTTAAGGGTTTGGGGATTTTTTTCCTATTTTTGTCACGGTTAATAGGTGGATTAACCAGGATTTCAGATAGCCAAAAAGAGAGAACACTATGAGTCCTACTGGGGAATTTTATAGATACACATCAGCAAGATTTAGGGCCATACCTCTGCTTGTTTCTCAAAAGAATGATTATGAAAAATGCATATATACATGCATTATGAAGCAAAGTAAATCCATATAAATTTGGAAAAATTATGCAACTGGCCAGTCCAGTTGTTTTATGAGCCCTGTGTGCTGATGGCGAACAGGAGCACACTATGTATACCTGAGCATCTAGGCTGTGATTCAGAGAAAACCCCAGGAACAAACTTGACAACAGAGTTTGGAGCTGACAAGCAGGTATTCTTTATTGCGGCGCCGGGAGACACGGGGTATAGCTCCTCCTAACGTGTGTCCCCGTATTGCTGTACAGGCCACCCTTACACGGTCACTGGGCATGTTACAGCATTTTCCCACATACATACATGTGATGGCGGTCTTTAAGGGTAGTTTGCTTTTCTCAACAATCTTCATAACTTCGGGCAGTCCTTGAAACACCAGCTTAATTAGCATTACAGTCATGGCAATCGTCCCATTCTTCTACTAATCAGTTAGTTTAACTGCTCCCATCCTGGACATCTGCTAGTCCAGGATATCCCCCAGTAGATGTTTACACCAGCTTAATGGGTTTATTAACACCACAAACATAGCAATCATCCTGTCCTTTTATTTAACTGTGCCCCTCCTGGACATTTGCTAGTCCCGGATACTCCCCATCCCCAGGTCCTGGTTTTCTATTCTGCTTTTCTTGCACCCTTTGTACTAAGGTCCTATGGACCCGAAACTATGTCAGCTACCTTCAAGCACCGCAGTCATTTTGCATTACAAAGCCATCAAACTTAGAACTGATTCCATTTTGTGCTTTTGCTCCCCCTTGTCTCAACTGTCAGGAAACAACATCCCCAGTGAACATCAGTGGCATAATAGCAGTGTCTGCTTTGGCAAACGCAACCTTTCACCCACTCTAGGCTCACACTGGAGAAAGGCCTTCTGGACTTTCTGTGTGTGTGTTACTGAGTGCTTAAATGAGGAATTTTCACTAAATAGATGATAATCTGTAGTAATTTGGCCCAATTTTGTCCTTTAAAGAATTATAATTCCAGGTATGTAAAATTATTGTAATTACCTCAATTCCTACGCCATACTCATCTCACAGAGGCCAAGAGGAGAGTAAGAATGACCTGGTTGCAAAAGCAGCTTCCATTTCTGCTACTATTGAGGGCAGAAATAGTTGCCTATATTAATAAACTGAATTACTTAACGTCTCTCACCATTGATCTAGAAGACTGCTCTTAACACCTGGGGCAAAATGTATATTAATACAAATTACTTTTGATTAAAACCATTATTATTTTAGCACAAAAAAGAAGGGGGTGGTAGAAAGGAACGTTCTCTTTTTAAATATTTTAATACTCATTATACCAAAGTGATACAAATTACAGGCTGATTGACAACTTGCTAATAATAGCTTAAAAATGCAAATAGAGCTATTATCCCAATTGACACTAATTGGAATTCCTTTGGCAGCCTGGAAGGGCAGGGCAGGAAGGTTTGATTGTTTCCTCAAGCTGAAATTGGGTCGGTAAGGAAGCATGGGGAAGATGTGCTGTGCCTAAACAGTTTGCCATCTGCAGACATCAGGATTTTTATGTTATGTTTCGAGAATGTGTTCTAAAGTGCTGTGTTCTGCCCATGTACCATTTTGGTGAGGTTCGTTGGTGCCATGGGCTGGTTATGCTCATGGCCACTCAGTTGCAAGCTGAAAATGCTCAGATCTCACAAACCAGCTATGATGTCTTTTGTGATTTAGAAACATTCACTGCCTTAAATTTGCTGAATTATAATCATTTTTTAAATACAGTCTTCATGTAGCCATACTGTATGTTCCTCCAGTAATTACTGTGTATCTTCTCCAAGCAAGACTTGCTTGCGGAGGGTATTGCTTCAATTTTAATGTTTTGGTACACAGAATTACAACGTGCCTGTGAAATATATAGGAATGATTCGTGTCAGCAACTATATAGAAATGATTTGTGTCAGCAAGTTAGAAGTCCTTGTAAACATTGTGTTCGGTATAGAACTGAGACCCCCTGTGACTATTGTACCGTGTGTGAGATGTATGGAAATGATCATGAGTGTGATAAATGCTCATGTCAATACAATGATGGAAGGGAAGAAGAAACAAAGGAGTAATCCATCTTATCTTGCTGCTTAAAGGGTGCT
>JBCJKH010074376.1:0-17139 GCA_039877255.1 Loriculus beryllinus | reverse complement strand
GGAGGGGGTTTTGGTTTGGTTTTTTTTTTTTTTTTTTTTTTTTTTTTTTCAGAGGTAGTCATATAAAAGCCAAGGATCTGAAGTTAGGAACTGGGTTTGATTTTGTATCTGAATTTGTAGATCATAAAGGGAAGAAAATCAGTGTATTGTGTTTTAACAAAGCTGTCTATGGAAAAGACTAATTCTTAACTCCAATAGTTCAAAATCAATCTCTACCTGTAATAAAAGACTATGAAATTTATATTCATGTTTATGGAGCCTCTCTCCTTTAAAGATTTTTACAATAAGTCCATTTATTTATTTTATTTTATTTTTTTTAATTCTGTGCATCTCCCTGCCATATTCCAGTCTTTGTTTTCACACTCTCCAACAGAAAGAAGTGCACTGCCTTCTGTATTTGTGTATGTTGGCTGAGGGATGTAGCTGTCATTTTCTTATCCCATTGAGGCAGGATGAATTTAACCAGAACTTCCTCAGAATTTGATGGTATCATTGTTCACACAGGACGGCTGATAATAGAAGTTCATTTCCAGAAAAGCCAAACAGTAAAATAAACCTCTTTACAATTAAGCAATGCTCACATGGGAAAGCTGAAGCCCCTCTGTTTGTGTTGCATCTCAAAGCAATGGAAGATAGATCCACTAAGGGGAGGTAGAAGTCTCGGAAGCCAGCACTTATAGAAGTGAATATTGTTGAAATTTAAAAAAAAAAATAAAAAAGATTTCTTAGTAAAAACTAAATAATGTTCAGAGAATTTACGTGCTTTTTTAGAAAAACATTTTTCTGCCAGAAATTATTTCACTTCATCACTATTACTTCTTGTCATATCTTTCTGAGAATAAAGTATTATAAAAACGCAGTGTGAAACCCTACTTCTTACAGCTAGCAGTAGGCATGGGCGAGGTAGGCAGCTGGCTGATGACAGCAAGTCACAGGTGGAAACAAGAAATCAAAAGTTATTCTGTCCACTCTACAGGGTGTGGAAAGTTTTGCTGGGTGCAGCTACTGCTGAAGGAGTAGGAGCACATGGGAATACACAAATGCACTTCATTAATCACTGCATCGCTTCTGCTTCTCACAGGATGCTCTTTCCTTTGTAAGAGCAGCAAGAACATCCTCTGTGGTGAAATTAATTATTTTTTCCCCAATACTGAAGTGCTTAAACTTCCTCTTTGTATCTTCATTCAGAGCACTCCCAAACACACCATAATAATCAGAAAGATGGTAGCAGGTTAAACTGCTGCACAGGTGGTGCCATTCCCATCATCTGGTGCCAAAACAGAACACCAAGATGGGTTTCTCTGCAGAAGATACATCAGTAATAGAGTGTGCATACACATTTTCAGGTTTTCATGCCAAATTAAACTATTGCTACTGTCCTGGGTTCATGTTAGGAGTTAGATTCATCCTTCAAAAGTAACAATGCTGTATAGAGGGTGGGTTGAGAAAAACATCTGAAATTAAGAAATATTGGTGACTGTTGTGGCTGCTGCCCCTCAGGAAGGGGAGCTGCAGGTGTGAGATGTGTACATGCAGTGGTGGGAAGGCACATGAGAGGGTAAAAGGAAAAGGGGAAAGAGAAAAGAGCTTGGGGTTTTGAAAACCACTAAGGTAGGAAGGAGGCAATCTCAGGGGAGGTTCTTTGGCTGGCTAAATATGCACTGTGGTTGTGCATGTGAGACATTTTATTCAGCTACAGTATGGTTTGAAGCTGAGGTGGAACACAGGAACTGTCTTGTGCTGGATGTACACCTCAGGGAAAATTCTGCATGATAGTGGAGCCTGTGCAGTCACAACATGAAATATCTCCTGTGTCTGTAAGCAGACAGTAACCATGTACTTTGTAAAATCCCTATTATTGTGGAGTCAGAAAAGACACAGCTGCACTCATTTCCTTTGAGGGTTCTCCAAAAGGAAGTAAAAGCTTGTTTAATTCACCACGATGAGTATATTCCATTGGTTCCAATAGCCACAGTATTTGAGATCCTTCCCACACTATCTGAAAATGCTGATCTAAGCAAAATTGCAACCCACTACTTGTTGAGAACATCTGTGAAATTAAGATAGTAAGTAAAAAATTCTGGAAGACGACTAAGACACAGCAGCAACCAAAGGGTTTGCAAAAGGATTAGATGAAGATACTGCAATTATTTTTTCCTTTCTGCACACTGAAGCTATTGTTTCAATGTAATGAATTTGAACGTTAACTGGGCTTTTATTATTGCAAACACATAAGATACTTCCCAAGGACTGTTCTTTTTACTCAAGTATAAAGATAGCATTGCGAGCAGTGGTGTAATAGTACTTTCAAATGTGAACATGTTTATTTGTCTCATGTGAGAAATGAGGCAACTGTATCACTGATAAATGTTATTTATCTGAAGTGACCCTACAAAGCCTGATCTTTGCTGTTGAATACTGTCACCCATTGAAGTCAACAAGAGTGAAAGGTGAAGTCAACAAGGATGAAAGGTGAAGTCAAGGCTTGTCTGAGAAAATTTTTAAAAACCTTTCTAAGTCTGCAGGACTGAATGAGAGAATTTTTGGATGTATCTATTTCCCAAGGAAATAACTGGAAATTACAGTGCTGAATAGTTTATGAACATTTGCCTGCTAAAGTCTTGTGTGGTACTATCTGCCTCTCCTCCTCCACTAAGATTAGCAGAACATTGTGTTAAGCTCAGTATTTTCAGGAGTAAGGATGTTTTATATATTAATATCTGTCTTTAAAAATGGTGGTAAAGCAGAATTTTCAGCTGCAGTATATTCAGGCAAAATCTCATTGCTATGCAGACTATAAGAGAGTTGATCCTGACTCTGCTGAAGTCAGTAAACAGGCTCCAACTGAATTAAATGGGCTTTGGGTCAGCTCCAGAAAAGCGGTAGGGAGTTGCAATCAGACAGTTTAAACTTATCATGAGTTTGTCTTGGAAATTCTACTCACAAAAGGCTGTCTCATCTGGACATGGAAAAACTTAATCTCTTGAACTGCTGTCTAGTAATAGTTGCTCTCATTTTTGACAGTGTGAGCAGCTTTTGCACTCAGTATGAGCTAGGACCTGAACTTTTCTTAAATAGCTGGAGTTTCATTAACAAGAACAATGTCTTCTGTGGTATAATATGGCAGGCCTTATATGGTACTTTGACACAAACTACAAACTGGAACTGATGAGAGATTAATTTAAGTGGTAATAAACCAGATTTAATTTCATGTATGCTTACCAAAAATCAGAAAACAGCTGGATCTCTGAGAAAGATAACTGCTAACCATTTTTGACTATATTCAGTCTATCTGTAGAGATGTTATTGGTTTCATCAATAATATTTTGAAAACTTTTTCTGACTTCTCTCATGCTGTAGGAGTGTGAAAAAGGTCTAGTGCTTTTTAAAAATATTCTTTTAGGTTTATATTACTGATATCAGAAGTAGATTAATTTTACTGTTTAACTTAGACAATGTAGTAAGTTGTAAAACAAATTTAGGGAGAATATTCACGGAGTTTTGTTCTTTTTTTGCAAGTTCATTCAATGTTTTTCTGAAAGAGCTTTGCAATAAAGATAAATTCTTTGTTTCAGTATTTATCAGGATATTTCTTTTTAAGATATTAACTAGAATGGAATTCTCAATAGCTGTGAAAAAACAGTTTGCTTAATAAAATAGTAAAGCTTTTGCATAACTAAAAGAAATCTTGGCTCCAAAAAGATTTGAACATATACAAGCAAAAGAGCAGGATGTAAGGAAAGGCAACATGCATAAAAGCAGGTTTTATCATAGTTTAAGATACCAATTGCTTCTCTATTTAGTTTCATTTCATAAAAAAAATAAAAGAAATAACCTTCTGTCTGGATTTAATATTTATTGTGGCTCATAAAATAACATAATATTAAGTAACTTCTTCCTTAGAATGTGTAATAGTAAAATAAGAATGAGAGAAAACTAAGATGGCATAAACACAGTGACACAAAGATCCAGGTTTAACAGGGTAATGGACATAACAAAAGTTTTTAGGCACACGAATGTGTGTCTGCTAATAAAATAAAAATATATCAGAGATTAGTTTTGACCAAAATATCTTACATTTATATAATGTTTTTTCATCATAAAGGTCTTGAATACAATTTCACATCAAATATAACATTTTCACATAGCTTTCCTGCAATTTTTATCTGTGCCATACTATACAGCATACGGATGTGTATCTGCTGTAAGTATTTATTATAGGTCTGTAAAAGATACATGGTGTTTTGCATGGCTTCAGAGACAGAACGTGCAGTGCTGATGGAGCAGGTGGAGCAAATGACCTGTGGTGATGGACTTGGTGATGTGAAGGTAAGTAGCAGTCTTTGGCTCCTGCACTTTGCCAGTGTATGCTATACAGCAGCGATGGTGGTTTAGACACAGGGCAAGTTTCAGATGGTTGGGCAATAGGATGTGTGGTGAGGTGACAGAAAATGGGTAAAAGTTGAAATTGTTTTCTGTTTGCACTCAATAGAACACAGCTTTAAGTTAGCAATGCTTGTGAAGGCTTGGTATCTCAACTTCGATGTCCCTTGCAGGACAGATTTTGGTTCGCAGATGAAGTATGGGAGATTTGGTATTTAGCTGGTGGAATGCTTTCAGCTGTAGGTCACAGATTTCTACAAATTTTCATCTGTGAATTTCTTCACAGTGAAATTAATGAAGTATGGTTCCTTAAAGATTTTTTTTTTAAATTGTTATGTTTGTCTTTTCTGGTGTCCCATAAAGCTTTTTCCAGAGAAGTTTTTCCTGTAGTTGAAGCAAAACATCTCCCTTGCTTTTAGACTCTGTTGTCTAGGAAATGGTGAGTTCATGTTACAGTCTTTACTTCACTAAGGGTGTTTGCATTCCCCTTGAGGTATACCAGGCAATCCCTGCTCATGAAATATGCATGAATTTTATACCTTTGAGATCTCTATCATCTTTGTAAAATCTGGTTGAACTAGGCCACTATGCTAAAAAATTATTTGTGAGCTTCATACATATAGAAAGAGATTATAGAATCTGTTTTACTTAGGAAAGCAGTTTAAAAAAAGCTATTTTCTAAGCATTTTCAACATGGTGAAAAAATAAATAAGATTTTGGAAGATATTAAAGCAGTTTGCATTTCCTTCTTTATATAGTTTTAAATAGGCACCAATAGAAACAAGTCACCTCAGAAATGTTTATGACAGATGAAAAAAATTCAGAACATTGCAATCACATGCCCTTATGTTTTTGTTGTTGGTTTTTCATTTTTCTTCCTGTTTTTCTTTCCTCTAAATCATATGCATTTTAAAATCAACAAATAAAACCACTGTATATTGAAGGAGAATTAACTGTGAGAGAGCAGTCTGGAACAGCAAGGACACTTTTGCTTTGGATGTTTTTCCATTCACGGCATGGGAACATAAATACATGCGGAGACCAAGAAACAAGCTAACAGATGATTAACATCACCCTTTGCTTCTTTGTGCCCCACTTTCTATTAGCAGAAAGAGACTGGAAATCTCCTTTCTACTGTGGATTGTTTTGCCCAAGGTATACTTTGGATACTTCAGGACTGAGAGCTGTTTTCCTTAATTTTCTTAGGTGCTGCCAGTTGTGAAGATGCTATCAGTCCTAAAAGCAGCAGCAGCAGCAGCTTTCCTCTTCCTTCTGAACACAGAATCTAACTTTTCTCTCTAAAGTACTTTTATCAGTTTTCTGTCTCACACAAGAACAAAAGATTTCCTCACCAACTTTTGCCACCAATTGAAGACTTTGTTTCTAGTATTTTAGCTATTTTCTGGTTTGCAATGTCTCATAAAGAACTTGTTACCTTTCCTAGAAACCCTTCTTTGAGTAATTTATGGAGAACCAATTTGAACTAGGAAGTGTGACTTCGTATTTTTTGTCGCCGTGTATTGTGTTTCAGTGGTACCTGTTCTCCATATTTTCTTTTTGTTAATTGAATGATATGGCTATAGTATATTTAACAAAAACTTCCTGAACAGTTTAATTTTAATCCAGCAATGTGCTTAGTTTTAAGAACATGATTAATCTCAGCAAAATGAATGGAGTTATTAATGAATTTAAATGTATTTCCAGGTGAAAGCTGGTATGAGTTATCCTAGTTATCATTGTCCCAAGACACTTTGTTGTGCAAAGCACTGTGATGACTCAGCCCTTCAATGTAAAACGGTATTCACAAAGTATTCTAAGTGTAAGCCTAAAAAGAGTACCAAAAAAGCTGTTTGAAACAAGAGAAATAAAGAGAAAAAATAGCCAAAGAGGAATGCTCAGAAACATTTTTGATATGCTCATGACTGAGAAACTTAACATATTAATGGAATTATCTGAAAAGGCATCTATAGCCAATAGCAGTTTTTATATTAAAAAAATGTTCAAGTTAAAGTAGTTATATATCAAACTTTATAACATATTTTGCCATGATGTATACTGTTTTAAATGTGTTCATAGGCAAAGGTTTTGCATCTGTGGGATATCCTCTACAGTGACTTGCTTAACACCATGCTTGTGTCAAAACTTACAGTAATAATAATAATAATAATAATAATAATAATAATAATAGAACTTGTTGCACTAAATGCCTTATAAAGTTTTGTTTTCTGTTCCAGGACCAAATAGCTGGGGATCTTAGCTGTAACTGAAGAGGAGCTGTTTATTGTTTCCTCCTGGTTGAGATGTTGTCTAGCTGGCTCCCTTTTTAGGTTTCATGAATGTCTACAATCTACTAGGCCACATCACAGACTAAGACAGGATATCAGAGCTGATAGACATTGTAAGTCTCCTCCCTTGTGTAATGAAAGAATTCTTTAATCCAAAAAATCTACAGCAAGTTTTCAAATGTATTTCAAAACTTCAAAAGTGCTTTTTTGGCACTGCTGTATGTTTTTCCCTGCTTTGCTGGCTAATAGGAGTCTCACTCCCTACTCTTCTTGGAGTTACCTGAAACACAGCAGCAGTCTTTGTCCTGGCATGCTCCTTGTCATGATACCAAACTGAGAGGTACTGTTGACTCTCTTAAGGGATAAGATGCCTTGCAAAGAGATCTAGATAAACTGAAGAAGTGGGCAATGATTAATGGGGTGAAATGTAAAAAGTTTAAATGCCACATTCTGTGCCTATAACTGAGTAATGCAGGGCACACATATAAATTGGGAGAGGAGTGTCTGGAGAGCAGCCCTGCAGAAAATCATCTGGGGCTGCTGGTCAGCAGCAGGCTCAGTGAGAGTCAGCAACATGCCCTGGCAGCCCGGAGAGCAAACTACAGACGCAGTATAACCAGCCAGTCAAAAGAGGTGGTGATCCCACTGTATTCAGGGACAGTGTGGCCCCATCTTGTGTCTGGTGCGCAGTTCTGGGCCCCACAGTTTAAGACAGAATATGTCCGGAGGAGGGCAACAAAGGTGGTGAAAGGGCTGGAAGGAATGTCCAGTGAGGAGTGGTTGGCGATTGTGGGGTTATCTATCTTGTGTAGGAATGATGCCTGAGGCCATGAGATATGTGGTGAAGGAATTAACAAGGTCAAGACCCTGACTGGGGTGATTAGATGCTGTGTTATCAGATGGAGGCCAGATGACTTGCCACAGCAGGGTGAAAGATGGAGTGAGTCTAATATTCCAGGGTTCTGTTCTGCCCTTGTGCAAGACCAACAGCCCATGCAGTGTCTGACTGAAACTCTCATTATCTCTCATTTACATATCAAAAGTACACTGAAGTGAGAAAGTGGCTGCCCCCCACACCATCTATGATGGCCGCAACTGATAATTTGACTGCAGTCTTACCTCCACTCCTTTCAAAATTCTAGTCTAGTCTAGTCTAGTCTGTTCTGACCTGTCCTGTCCTCGTACAAACCCTGCTCCAGTGAGAAAACACTGAACAGTCTCTGAGCTATTATAAGAGAAATTAGGAAAATTACTTTCTCTCTGAAGAGTGTTTGAACACTGATGGCGATGTTCACTCCCTTATTCTTGCTGCAATTCTTCACAAAGGAATTGCTTTAAGTAAGAGGAGCAGAAAATTTCTGGTTCATTCTTCCAGCTAAAATATAACCTGGGCAGCTAGACTTTATTCTAGGCTGTAAAAGAGACTAAGAAGGATCTTTAATCCAAGTATTCCTCACTGACTGTGTTGTATAATGAACTGTCATAAAAGGTATCTGCTATTTACACCATTTAAAACAAATAGGGAATCCTTTTCATTTTTCTGGAAAAAGACTACACATCCTACATGCAGAGACTTTTCAACATGCTACATGTACTTACATAATTTTTGGATGGGTAAAGTATGTAGAATGAATACCAATCATAATATGCAAATGGAGAATAATAAATTCATTGTAAATTCATGTTTTCACTGGTATGCCGCTCACTTGCGTAGACAAACTCACTGACGTTTTGAGACCATTTGTAGAATTAGATGCTCAGTGATGCTAGTTGCTATCTAGGCTCCTAACATGAAGAAGAACAGGTGGATCTGAAAAACAGTCTTGTATCCCCGTAACATATCAACTGATTAAACAAAAACAGGCCTCTTTCATAAATCTCTCCCACAGATATTGTCTTGTGTACATGATTAGCTCATCATAAGTACCCAAAATTGCTTATAATTTCTGTTGAGTATTTTTTATGATGATGACCAATTTCTCTGACTAAATGGACAAAATACTTATTTTAGACTATGAATTACTGTATTAATCACCTTTCAGTCAAAATGTCTTGAAAGAAAAAATTTTAGCAATAGTGAAAGGTATATAGGCATAGTCTTTCTCTCTTGTAGTTAAAGATATTTAACAGGACTTATAATAAGAAAATTCTAGCTAATACAAAAATTTTTATGCTATGAGGTAGTTCTGCAGCATCTTTCTGACTGAAGCTGATTCTAATAAACTTCATAGTTGATTCTTGAGAAACAGACATTGTCAGGCAGTAATAAAAGTAAATAATGTACTGTTTGGTTCCAATTCTAACTATCTGGATGCTGACTATTTCCAAATAAATTCTTGTCATAAGTAGCACTATTTAAAAGTGCTGATCCCTACTTCTAGTTGTATTCCAAGTGTTTTGGATGATGCTTCAGTGAATAGTGGTGACTCATTTCAACAGAGTCATCAGTTGGACCTGCAATTTAAACTTCAGGAAAGCATCACTCAGATGCCAGAGCCACATGTTTATTTGATTTATTTATATTTGAGGGGATAAGGCTTCTTTGGAACCCCTCTCACAGCCTGAGGGATTATCTTTTCTGATTCCTCCCCTGTATCCTTGTGGCCCTTGTGGTCCTTTTAGCTAAGAGGAATGGGACACACCTCTTTGAGCTGTCAAATACTTATCAGATTGGAGTAAGACTGCCTGATGTCTACAGCTAAGCATGAGATTTAAACAGCTTTGGAAACTTTCCTTATAAAATATAGTGGAATACCTCTTTCGCAAATGGGAATGACCTTTCTTTTTTTAGCTTGTGACTGCATTTGGTGGGTGAACTTATAGTGTGTGCTCCTTTCTGTAGGGTAATGATGGCATCATTTTAATCTTTTGGAGGTCAGTACACGAGTGTACACCTGGGTGGAGGTGATAGTGATGTTGGAGGTCTGGATATTTTCTGTATGATTCCTTTTATAAGGCTAATGAAATGAAGCCCTCTCCAGTTTCTTTATAATTCTGTTTATGGATGCTGGTGCAATGCATTTGGAAAACTGTTGTTCTGCAATGCATTCAGACAACCTAACTAATCTAGGTTTCCTTTCAAACTACTGTTTGAATTTGAATTTGAATTGAATTTGGTTTTTGGTGTTTTGGTTTTTTTTTGTTTTTTTTTTTTTTTTGCTTTTTGGGTTTTTTTGGTTTGTTTTTTTTTTAAGCACAGCAGTATTTAAACTATTTTAGAAATCAAGGGTAGCTGCTTTTGCTATCCATACACAGTGTGAACTTAATAACAGAAAAATTCCAGTTCCCCATAGATGTTAGGGAAGTTAATATATACCTTCAGATAACATGTGAGACTAGAAAAAGTAATTTATATTCTGTTCTCTCTCAGATTCAGTTTTTCAGAGAGAATAAGTTGCATTTCAAGTGAATGTACTCAGTGCCCAAGGCGAGATCTTCAACAGCTCTAAAGGGATGTTCGTTTGCCTCAATTGCTGATATATTTACCTCTAAAATCTTTTTGGACCTTGGCTTCCCACAATTATGTATCTGGAATTTTTCTTTTCCAGGATGTCTAAAGTGTAGCTATAAGCTGAGATCATTCATACGCTTTGCAAAACATCCTTCTTAACAGCATTTGTAGGAAAGGTTTTAAGAAAAGTTTTAATGTACTCCTTAAAAGATAGCTTTATTTGTTTAATATGCCCACTGTGAACATAATCACTCTGAATAATTCCAAAGATGTACATGTTTTAAGGAATTTAAATATTGGCTAATTTTTTATTGAAGTTGAGAGTAACACATTATTTTTATTTCAAAAACAATGAGTTGACAAAGCACAGTCTAAATAACATTATTATAGAATTCATATGACCATTATATTTGATAAAATCCTAACATATTTATCTGTGGTATCCTTCACACATGACAGTTTCACATATTCACAGCAGAATAATAAGCTATGGAAAAATGAGTGTAAATCTGAAAACAAGGGATAACTAAGGTGCATCTGCAGTCCACATACCGATCACAGATGATTACACTATTTCTCAAAGAACAGTCTCTGTTCTTCTCAACCATAAAACACATGGTAGCTGATTTCTTTTTTTTTTTTTTTTTTCCATTTAAAAGAAGGCAACAAACAAACACACACACGATCACTCTGAAAATATGCAGGTTGATTCAATGTCACAGCCCACTGATGGAAAAAACAGGCATCTTAGTGTTCTATAAAGCCCTGAGGCACCCACACCCTCAGGAAGGAGATGCAGGTAGTGAGCATGAAAGGGACTTGCCTCAGCAAATGGAAAGTACTTTCAAAACGTGTTAAGGAGTTAAGTACTCTAGAGATTCCATCATCTTGTCTCTGTAGTAGCTTTTATGAATAATATTGGGGCAGCACTAGAAAAGATAACAAAAAAGTGAAGGGTAACAGCTGGGTAACAGCTAGCTGGGTAACAGTGTGTAACAGCTGCACTATAAGGGACCTTATTCTATGCTCATGACCTTGACCTATCTAAATCACGACAATTTGTATATATAAAATGCTGAAATCTTAGACTATTCTATGGGAGAAAAATTCTCCAATAGAAAAATGAGAGAAAACATTAGTTCAAATTAATAATTTCCATTCCTCTGCATTAAAATTACCTGTCAAGGAAATAATAAGGCCCTACATTGTGCTTCTGCCAGGATAAAGTGTTGCCAGGAATTTAAGGGGGAAAGCTGAATAAGCTGACCTTATTTAAACTTCAGTCTACCTAAATTCTGAAAAGCACTTGCATCTATAAAAAGGCAGTCAGTGGATAAAGGGGAAAAGACTGGAGAAATTAAGTTTACCTGTCTTTTCCTCTAAAATGCCAATTATTGTGCATTACTTGCTGAGCAAGGTGAGTCATAACCTTGAATACCCAAATGCTCACCACATGGTTAGAAAGACTTCCTTTGTAAGAGACTTACATAAACGAATCTAGCCAAAACACAGACTTAATTTCTATTCTATCATTGACTTGATTTAAAACTTTCCTCCACTGCTCCTAGCAAAACTGCACAGAAGCAAATCCCAATAATGTGTCAGGACTGAACACAGAACACAAATCAAAGGTCCAACTCAAGAGTTTTCACAGCAATGCCACTTCAGAGTGGTATCACTCTTTGGTTATGCTAAGCAAATCTGTCACCAAATTCCTGACCATTGTGCTTTGATCCTTTTGCTTAGAAATTCAGTGTGATGTTTCTGTGCTTGTCATGGAGAAATCAGAAGTGAAAAGGAAAATGCTGACAGCTCTGACTTTGCTTATAACTGTTGCATTGTCTCTGAAGTCATGTTATCCAGCATGTTAGTGTAGGTGTTTATGCACTCTTCCATCTTGATAACAGAAGGGGAGAAACTAGTGATCTCTTAAGAAACACAAGTTAAAACTTTTAGACTTCCATGATCTTAATACAACAGCACACACTGAATCAAACTGACTAAGCCTTAGCTTGTTCATTTAAATATTTAATAGGCAATCTACACAGGAAAAAAAATTCACTTTCCTCCTAAAAACAAGTCATGGTGGAAAGACATGCCATTCGTGCCTGTTCAGGACATGATTTAAGTTTTTATAGTTTCCTTGACTAGTGTATGATTTTCATGTCTATGGAGGTACTTAATGGAATAGTCCTTACTGTGATTAAGCCTATTATTAATGATTGTGATTGTCCTCTGCCTTGTTCCAATGGCTCTAAATCCTGATCATGGAAGACACAGTTGGACAAATTCTGACCTTAGTAAGACTGTCATAAAGTGAAATATTTGACTACTTTGAGTCAAAGGAATCACTCCATATTTATAAAGGCACAAAACAAAGACCTGGACAACTAGATCAAAGGTAACCAAACACAAAATTCATCGCTACATCCTCATGAAAACACAGCAAACTACAAAGATCAGTAGATCTTCTTAAAGAAAAGATAAATGAGGGGGTAACTGATCCAGAAACAAAACAAAATGAAACCAACCTTTACCAACAACAATTTAAAAAATGCTGAAATATCCAGAACACAAAAAAACATTACACACAGAAAACATCTTCACTTCAAATGAGAAACCTATAAAATCAAAGCCCCAAGTGAACAAAAGGAGCTAAAAAGTAAACAAATCTCCATCATGACAAAATAGGGCAAGATATTGAACAGATATAGGGAAGTGGGTAGACTCTGAAGGTCAGGCAAAACTAGTAAAAGTAAATATGATTTTGAGAAGATATAACTTCTTCTTAAAGTATAAAGGAGTTGCTTCAGAACAACTGCAAGCAGTTAACTGTTTTTTTTTTTTTTCCTATGTAAAAAGAGTAAAACAAAAATGTTCTGCTTATGAACAGTGGCAGCTCCTTCCCCCTACCTGTTTCCTTCACTTTCAAAATAAACTAAATGCAGACATTATGATTTGTTTGAAAATATTCAGATAATGGTTTGGGAGGAGAGGGGAGAATGTGTTAATATTTTGCAGCCTATACTTCCACTCAAATTTTTACTGTTTGTGGATTATCTGAAATTTGGGACAGCATCTGTATACCGCTGTATGTAAACAGCAGCAGCAGATAGATGTGAACTCTTCTGGTAATTATGACACTTAGCAAATAAAATACTATTCAGTTGTTTGTGGTTCTCAGGAAAAAATCAGACGCTTGCAAATGGCACAGTAAAGATGCCTGGCTTTCCGCAGATTGGAACTGTCAGGTAAGAAGTTTTATACATAGACATATAAAACGAAGTCTATAAATTGCTGCTCTTCCTGTACCGGTTAGATTGGTAACCAGCTTTCCTACGTGATTTTCCTGACCTTCTGTGTTGCTTAACATAGACTAGAAAAGACAGCAACATAGTCACAGACTAACCAGCAAATATTTTTGGAACCCTGCAGCGGGAGATGGGCAGAAGGTGGCTCTCAAAACCAATCAAGACTCTGAGGTAGTGCCCTTGCTTGCTAGTGGCTTCACTTTAGAGCTAATATGGTTAATGTGTCTTCCTAATTGTCTAGAAACGATTGCTCTTGCTTGCAGACAGTACAGAAACTAAGGATTTTCCTTGGGATACTGCTGATTGTCTTAGTGTGAGTAATTTTTCTGCTTACAAGATCACCTTGCTGTGATGAATTTTTCAATCTCCAACATTTAGACATCTGCTGGGAAATCTTCAGATGTTTAGTTATCTTGGCTTTCCAGATTCTTTGTTTTGTGGCAATCATTCAAAGAGAAGCCACAGATCAGGTCTCTGACCACTTAATATTCTTTACTGTGGGTTTTGCATTCAAACATTACTTCTTCACTTCTTCTTACTGAAGTGTTTTAAGTACTTTCTTAATTCAATGGAAATTCTTTACTTGTTTCTCGAATTTATTTATATTTTAATGTTTCATATTTTCTAGCTTTGCAGAAATTGAATAGCGTAATAGAATCATCTACTTATTAAATTTCAGACTAATGCTTTATGAATGTTTTGGACTGTTAAGAAGGCTTAAAGCTATCCAAAATTCATTCAATTCTTGTGGTTTTCGCCCTACACATGGTTCTAGGTCTGACTTTTCCTAACTCTGATATTACAGTCTATTCTATTCTTTCCTATACTGCAAAATGCAGATTATACTTCAGTTCTTTCATTCCAAATCTAACAGGAACATTTTTTAAAGCTGTCATTTTGTTAATTGTTTTGTAAAAGCTATAGCAACAGAGAGAATATTTCTTTGTTTCAGTTGATTGTGACAGACATTCTGAATTACCATTTATGCATAACCTTTTCAACAGTAATTTTACAGAAACTTAAAATCAAGTGATAAAATAGAACATATTATCTAATGCCTGCACCTGGGTTTTCAGGCAGAGCTGGCCTGACCATTCTTCCCTTCCAGAGAACACAAAGGCTGTGCTTTCATCATCCAGCTGTAGTGGAGGTAGAAGTCAGGTCTATACAAAAGGATCCTAGAGGCCCCTTATGCTTCTAGCTGAGCATGATGTGATTTCTCTGTGATGTTGTATAAATTGAGAATTTATGGACAGGTTATCACCCTTATCTCTTTTCATGGCTTGCACTGTATGTGCAAGATCATTCATATGGCTGACTACTGCTTATTTTTTTCCCTTGGGATTGGTCTTTCCCAAAAGCTCTAGATGCTGCACAGAACAAAATTAATGGAGAAAAGTTTCTCAAGTCATCTTATTCATGTCATGACGTGTAGACTAAGAATTATATGATATTTGAGTTAAAAGACTAGCTCAGATATGCAATTGGATCCTGCAGTTGCTAAAATGTTTGAAGATGATTGCACCTTCATTTGGTCTTCATACAGAAAGTATGTAAAAACCATCTTTGCCTATTCTACTTTTGTTTCCAAATACTTTCTACTGGAGATCTCATTCTGTCACCTTGTCCTATCTCTTGTAATTTCTTTTCCTACTGCTAGTCCCAGAAAAGCTGGTCACAAGGATAATAACAAATAACATGATGTGGTGGGCTGACCCTGGCTGGACTCCAGACTCCCACCAAAGCCACTCTATCACAATTCATATATGAAAAAAAAAGCTCATGCATTGAGATATTAGTCAGCAATTACTATCACGGGAAAAACAGACCCAACTTGGGGAAAAAAGTTCATTACTATCAATCAAAATAAGAGTAGAATCATGAGAAATAAAACTAATTTTTAAAAACACCTTCCTTTCACCCCTGCCTTCTTTCTGAGCTAAAATTCACTCCTGATTTCTCTTCCCCCTGAGAGCTGCAAGGGTACAAGGAATGAGAGTTGCAGTCAGTTCATCACACAGATTTTGCTGCTCCTTTCTCCTCATACTCTTCCCCTCCTCCAGTGTGAGGCTCCTCTCACAGGAGAATATCCTCCAGTAACTTCTCCAGTGCAGGTCCTTTCCATGAGACAGTCTATCAGAAACAACTGCTCCAGCGTGTGTCCCCTACAGGGTCACAGGTCCTGCCAGGAACCTGCTCCAACACGGGCTTCCCATGGGGTCACAGCCTGCTCTGGTATAGGGCTCTCCATGTGCTGTAGATGGGTATCTACCCCACCATGGACTTCCATGGTCTGCGGGGGACAGCTTGCCTCACCAGGGTCTGCACCATGACCTGTAGGGGAATCTGCTCCAGCACCTAGAACAACACATCCCTCCCTTCACTGACCCTGGTGTTTGCAGGGCTATTAGTCTCACATATTCTTACTCCTCTGTCTGCTGTTGCATAGCAAGTTTTTTTTCTCCCTCTTAAATTCATTATCCCACAGAGACTACCACCATCACTGCTACGCTTGACTTTGGCCAGCAGCCGGTCCCTCTTGAAGCTGACAGGCATTGGCTCTGACACAGGCGAAGCTAGCAGCTTCTCACAGAAGCTACCCTTGTAGCCCACCTGCTAGCAAAACCTTGCCGTACAAACCCAGTAGAGATGGAAATATGTGGCTCTGTTATGCATTTAATATCCAATTTACATTACATTTTTTCCCATTCATTCAGTGTACATTGTCCTGTTATTTACTGCCAAATGCTGCAAATGTTGTCCAGATTCTGGCAACCTTAATTCTCACTAAAACAGGACATTGCTCTGAAAATGCAAGGAGGCTGGAACTAGGTGATCTTTAAGATCCCTTCCAACCCAAACCGTAGAATGCTAAGATTCTATGATCCTATGAAAATAGCTAGATCAAATTCCTCATTGCCAAATCTGTACATACTTAAGGAGCAACAGAATATAGTGCTGCATATGTGTAACAGAAATAGTTAACCTGAGGTAGGCAGTCCTAGTCCCAAACCAGAGGTCTAACAGAACATGAAGGTCTCTGCTGGGCACCCTAGATATGGTTTCCAAGCTCATTTCAATCATTGTTCCTGGCATTAGAATGCCCTACCACCTTTCAGAAATGAGAAGACAGGTTTACTCCTTTATTTGATTGATATTGTGTATTTATGACTGTATTATTCACTGCAGTATACTCTCTGGAGTATTAGAACGATTTTGCATTTTCTAGCTACTGGCAATAAGCAGTTTAATTGTTTTACTAAACTAGTATTAAGCTAGATAGCCAGAAGGCTCATGTAATGGCTCTGTTGCCAGTCCCTGTCAGTGTTCACTTCAGCTGCAAAGTCCCTTACATTGATCTGTTCTTTATTCCAAAAAAAATGGGCAAGGAAATAAGTTGCTACATCCCCAAAATGAAGAAATCCTCAAAGCCACTCATTTGCCTGCACTCATTGTCTACTCCTTCTTAATAACACTTCTGTATGAAACCAGATCTACAAAGAGTTAGTATGTCAATACTGTCATCATTCTGGGACTTGGTCAATAGGTCAACAGTCCTGACTTAGGCCCCTGACTTTCATTTTTTCCCCCTTTTTGGGGATCATCGGTGTTGGGACCGGTCTTGTTTAACCTCTTTGTCGCTGACATGGACAGTGGGATTGAGTGCACCCTCAGCAAGTTTGCCGATGACACCAAGCTGTGTGGTTGG
>JBCJKH010074374.1:0-43283 GCA_039877255.1 Loriculus beryllinus | reverse complement strand
AGCCTGCTAATACTTTAATAGCACTCTTGTATTTATATAAAAAGTGTCATTTGAATGCTTCAGAATATACATATTCTTATAGAATCATAGAATCAGCTAGGTTGGAAAAAAAATTTAAGATCAAGTCCAACCATTACCCCAGGACTGCCAAGGCTACCACTAAACCATGTCACTGAGGGCTCATCTACACAGTTTTTGAACACTCCAATGACAGTGATTCCACCACTTTCCTGGGAAGCACGATCCAAATCTCTGTTAATGTGCACACAGAAGTTAGATGCCTAGACTCAGTGTAATGAAGTTCCACTACAGTTCCTCCATGGGATGATATATATCAGCTCTATTACTATCCTTTCAAGTAAAACAGTACAGAACAAAATAGAAACCTTCATATTTAGGTTTAAAATTCAAATACAGACTACTGTCAGATTCTTGGTTTGTCAAATCTCTCCCAATTTTGTAAAACCCAGCTCATATCTCAGATGAATTAATGGTTCTGATGGATGACCTTTGAGAACAGACAATACAAGATGAGCTATTGACTAAGTTGATTAGATGACTATGATGTCTAAAACTCCTTAGTTAGATGGTCTTATAATAAATAAGACCAATATTTATACAAACTGGATGAAATTGTGGCCCATGAGTACCATAATCCCACCTAGGAAGTACAAGTAAAAAAGCTGACAGATGAACTGCAGGTGAAAGCAACACTCTCAAGTCTTCCACACAAATACTTGCTTGATATTGAGGACTCTCTAGAAGCAAACTTCTCATTCTTGGGTCTCATGCTTATATGTAAATAATGGCAGCCTTCACATCAGATTTACACAAGCAGTCATTTCTCTTAAGTAAAGAAGATCTGTCAGTCTTGTCTATAATACAACCCTACTAAAACGAGCAATGGCTCTTTAGACAGAGAGAGATGTGAATGGCTAAAAAAAAATAAAATTAATGACTGCACATAGCATACTCTCCTTCCATAACAGCTAACAGCAACAGCATGAAGTGTGAAGAAAATACACTTTAACTGCATGACAGCATACCACAGATGAAGCACAATACTGACTGCGCAAGCAAAGCACCTAAACTCAAACATCAGATACTTCATGAATGGTCAAACTAAAGATTTACAATGTTACAAACACAGAAGCAAGTAAAAAAGAATGGACTGAAAAGTACTGAATGATAAATCTATTGTAGACTCCCAGGCACCTGCGTCACTTTTAGTGTTATGTTATGTTCGGAAGATATCAGCTGCTCAGAGTATTTCCTTTAGATACTGCCAACAGTAAGGGCCAGCAGCGTTGTCATTTAGACAAGCATCTCATACTGTTCCAAGCCTGTGTCTGCAGTACATGCAGCAAAGGGGGAAAAGACAGGCATGAGTCTCAATTTCAGAATTCCCAACTCCCAGAAGTTGGACAGAAATCAAGTAAATGAGTAGCAAAATTGGTTAAAAGGAGTAGACAGGATGAAAGCAGTATGCCCACAGCCAGCTCTGGTCTGAGAGCCTAGAAAAGTGACTTGTTTTCAATAAAATCCCAGCTATCTAGATTTGTCCTGTACATCTAAGTTTTACCAATTTCATCCAGAACCTCAAAAGCAATTGGATACCGTTCACACCATTACTAAAACACACTACTAGGCTGTCTTAGACCAGTGGAACCCAACAGATGGGAGTTCCCACCAGTGCCCCTGTTTACCAATCTACCACTTGGAAGAAACCTGTACTTCCTTAGGGTGTGATTTTTAATGATTCTTAAGTGTAGACTAAAAATCATCAGACACTTCCTTTACATCAATGCAAGCATTTTAAAGAGCCTGTAAAAGCTGCTAAAACAACCAAAAGAAAGCTCTGCAGTGGGGTAAACCCAGTAGAAACAAGTCAAAAACTGCCTTCAGCTTTCTAATAAATACACACAGCATAACCCCAACAGAAGGAGTGCTGCTGCATGAAACTAAGAGCCAGCTGTGCCTGCTTCACTTTTTGGGGAATGACAATTTCAAATCTCTCACTCGTTTCAGATTCAATTGTGCTACATAATCTGATGCTTATCAAAAAAAAAAAAAACCCAAAAAAAACCAGCCTCATGCAGATAAACTTTCAATCCATGGGAATTGGACATAACCTTTTTTGAGGCAATATCCTTCAAACGATCCAAAGTAAAGCTTGAGATTAAGTGGACTATACTCTTCCTTCCCCAAGAGATTACTGCTGCTAGTAAATCTCCACTGAGCAGACAGTAAAGGCAAGCTTAAAGCACCACAGAACAGGGCCCTATAGGTGACCAAGCAGGACCTCAGCATACCAAACGTGCCTCACTGCGCTGCCTCTTGGAAAACAACGTACTACTTCAAGGTTTCCAAAATACAGAAGGAACACATTTCATGGATATCTGTGGTCATCATGAAATCTAAAGAGCATCCACATGCAGAGGCTCTATTAGGTTGTTACTGCCTCAGAAGGGCCTGCAGAAAACTCCAGCAGATGGTTCTTGTATAAAGCTCAACTGCACACAGGGACCCACGCTCTGCATGCTTAATCTTCACACACATTGGTCAAGCTGCAACTCCCAGTCACCTCTACAAAAACTACGTATCAATGGATGAGTAATGAGCAGGATCCAGGAATTACTCACTTCTAACAGCCTGTTCTACACAATGGTTCAACACCAGCTGCACTGCAATGTGCTCTCAAGCACATCAGACTCTGAAAAAGTCTATCGGTATATTTAAGACCAAGGTGAGTGGGAGTCTCTTTAATGAAATGAACAAATGGAAAAATGAAAAATATGCCAAGGAAGGATAAGGACTGAAGCAACACAGGAAGGACGCATAAAATACTGTTAGCTACTATGTTATAAAGTAATAAATACAAATGAATAATGGTATAAAGAAGACAGCTCAAAAGCTGTCTTCCATCCAAGCCAGTATTACCATTTTCAAGATCCAAAAGAGGCTGAATTTCTGCAACTGAGTAGTAAAGGCAACACAAGTGTCAGACTCTCCTGTTTCCATTAACAGCTCAAAAGAACATGCTGTGGCCATCAACTCCAGGGAAGGGGGTGCATGGAAAACACACAGCTGATTGATCTGTCAAAGTTCTCTCCTGCTCCCAAAGAACAAGGCACTGACTGTTCACAGGGAGCACAGCAGAGCAGTGAGATACAAATCACACTTTCAGAAGAATTCAAGGCTCCCATAATATACCTGAAAGCAGGCAACCCAAGAGTGAGGATTTTACACATAGCAATTTCCCTTAGATGCTCAAGACCGATCCAAATCAGACTACGCAATGTGATGATCAGTTTAAGCATGTGTGATGGTACTATGCATCATTTTTTGTTTCCCCCTAAAAACCCAGTGTTCTTCTGCAGAGTGATAGCAGGACAATTATCTCTAATATTTGGTAGGAGCTTTACATTTTAAAAGCAATGAACAGAAAAGCACAATGTGTTAATACAGAGGCCAATAAAATAGATCAGAAATGAGAAGAACATCGAATTTGGAAAAAATAAATCACAACGAACATGCAACTTTTTTAATGAACCATAACCACATATGCACTCAAGTGCTTTAAATTCATTTCAATGTACTTGGAGTATTAATAAGATACTTCTCTACTGAAAACATATTCTAAATAGAAAGGTAGCTTAAATATAAAATACAACTGCCAAGGCAATAGTTAAAAATTTAATTGACAACAGTAGGGCTATAATCCCAACCAATTTCAACCTACTAGTGAATTCTTAGGAGAAGTAAGATAATTTAGTAACAGTATTAAAATGTTGTTCTTCTACATAAGCTTCAAACTCAGGAAAACATTTTCATTTAAAAATGAAAACAGTATTTACTTATTCTTCAGACAGCACACTGAGCACCTTTTCACCTCATTCAGATACACAAATTTATATACAATGATGCTTACTCACCTGACTTAAAAAGAGTCTGCTGATAAATTTGAAAATAAAAACTATCATAGAGTATTTACGTAACAGTCACTGAAACAAGAATATTGGGAGCAGAGCAATTAAAGCATAAGTCTAAAATGCTGTCTGACAGTGGCTCCAAATACTAAGGATGACAGAGGCAAAGGATCTAAGCTGTAGAATTTCTAAAATAATCTGAGAAGGTGCTTTTTGCCCTTCATTCCAACTGACTGTAAAGACTGCTTAATTCATTTTAAGACTAAGCTGTTGATGTCAAATGAGGTATTTTTGCTGCAATGGTTATTCACAACAACTGTTTTTGCTGCCTGATCTAATAACATCTCTCATGTTGAACTTCAAACAGAAGACATCTCATGACATCTTTAGGCTTACTTTGAAACTATAGCTCAACCTGGAAAATTAAAATTACTCTCCTACAAACCACAGTAACGTTAACTTGCCAGCTGAAAAACTCAGAAGAATAACAGTAACACATACACAGTCCAGAGGAAAAGTTCCTCCTTCAAGCAGGCCTGTCAGTACGCCTCTGCAGTGGCTATTCTTACCTAGTCCTATTCTGCTGGGACTCGTCTCTCGACTGCATCCCTGGCTCCGAGGGATCTTGCTGCGCTTCTCTGAAGATGATGGCACCGGCTGGACTCTGGATGTTCCACCACTCAGGCCACCATAGGCGCTTCCTAAGAGCTTACCCGGGGAACTGGACCGGCTACCAGCTAGAAAAGAACCAGAAATAAGTTAAAAAACAACAAACAAACAAAAACCATAAAAAACTACCTCAAGATTAAATACCATGACAGCAAAACTGGAACACAATCAGCTCTAAGAATTTGGTTCAAATCATTCAGAAACCTAATGTGAGTGTTCCCCATGGGCTTTCAAAGAAGGCTCAGGAAAGCTCATGGACAATAAACACTAACATCAGCAACCCTGCCTATATGAACCATGATGCCCAGCTGGGTTCAAGACCGAAGCAGACACTGCAGTGTATGAATAACCCAGCTGGCTTTGGGCAAGCCTGCAAAGCTGCCAGAAGCAGCCTTGCTGGAGCAACATGGAATTCACAGCCTGCTTCACCTCCTTGGGAAGCAACATAAATTAGCCCATGTGGAGAGCTGTGCTGCAGCATGCTGGCTTCTGGCACAGGTAATAATTTGCTGCAGTGTAGCCCAGGCACCTTCTGCTACACTGCAGTGGTGGCATTACTTTCTTACAATAACAGAGGCAGATCAGCACAATAAGGGGTAAGCCACATGAGCACACCACATTTGTAGAGATGCTGGCTTACTCAGGTCTGACTGGTCAAACCTAAGCTATTTAGTTATTTTTCAGCTGGAGAAAATTTTTAGCAAGTTGAGTAGTTGGTCTGTTTTATTTTTCCTTCTCTGTTTGAACAGTCCACAGCAAGTTCACATTTCTTCTAAGCCACACTGTCTGCAAGACAATCTACTGACTAACATTTATTTATGGTTTTACATTCCAGCTGCAGTTAAGTATTTCTATCTGAAACAGTCTTGCTGTCTAACTCAATGAGCTGAATAATATTTTTTTTTTAACCTGTGGATTTTCATTTGACAAGTTGTTAAAAAAGGAAGTAATGGCAGCTTAAAGTTATTCATAAAGAACTGTGAGAGTAACAGATTCAAGAATCTCTTTTCTTCTTGAGGTATATACACGTCACTGAAAATTTGCTGCTGATGCTACTATGCCTGATATTCAACTTGCTTCCTAAAACAGCCAGAAGTGTATTTGAAAAGGCTGCAAGAATATTTTTGGGCAAAGCCATCTGAACATTTACATTCTGACCCAATATTCATGTTGGGTTTTTCATAAAAAGTATTTACACATTACAAAAATATCAGTTCCAGATACTATTACACCCAGCAAGATTTAAGTATTTCTCTTCTGTCTTAATTTAAGAAGATATGCAATTCTACTGGTCTCATGGACAACACCATAACATATGCATTATTTTAACTTACTTGCCCCTTCAAATTTCTTGGCCAAAGCTATTCTAGCTCAATCAAATAACATATTTCAGTATTGCATGTGGTGCTGGCAATATCCCCCCCACACCCCAAAGTGAGAATACTTGTGACAGATGCCAGTCTCACACACAGCATCCACAACCTAAAGCCAAGACTCCTCTCAGTTACGCTGAGCAATCTCACTCAGCAGGTTTGCACCAGAAGGTCAGCAGGGTTGCACTGAAGTATCCGGAAGAAAACTTAGCACCTAGGGTTTCAGCTGCAGAAGTGAGCCAGCTTCAATATACTAAATGTATGCTTCCCGTGTTTGATTACTATAAGAAAACAAAATCACCTGCCATACACATTTGGATTTATGACTTTAAGAAAGTGCTTTTTAAGACTCATTGTTAGGAGAGAGTGAGGGAAACAAGCTAAAAGCTAAAAGTTAAAAAATGTGAAGGAAATAAAGTGAGAAAGCAAGAAAGGGAAAATGTTTCTTACCACCAGCAGGATTAGCTGATCTGGATCCTTGATTATGAGGGCAGACCAAAGGACAGGCAAAAAGTGGATTAAAAGACAGCAAGACAATACAGCGTTCAGCATGCCATTTATGCTATACACAATACAGACAGATTTATTTACAAACATGTCACTCCTAAAGCTTCTGCAGAATTCAGTGAGTTAATGTGCAGATGCGACTAAAAATTTCCCAAGGTTGATCAACTTTTCTTAGCCAAATGTTAACGTAACACACCCAGACCCAAGTTCTGCTCTAATTTACACCCCTGCCCAGTCTGCATAATTGCAACAGGGTTATCCACAGTGTGGGCAAGGAGAATTTGGTCCTGTGTCCATAGCATATTTGAATTCAAAAGTTATTTCAAGCAATGTTTGCCTTAAAGATAGAGATCACATCTCATTGGGCTAGGCTGGAAACAGGATTCAGCAAGCAAGACTAAGGCAGCTGGTTCAGATATGACCATCCTAAACCTTCACAAGTGATTCAGTAAGAGCAATTAAGCCCATAGTCTTTGAAACGTTTGGATACTCAACTATTCTTTAAATACTTCTGAGACTTGTCTCATCTGGTTTGATCGCTTTTCACCAAGCTAATTTCAGGAAAAAAGTTCATTTCTGGCTTTAGATCAGTTTTAGGTTCCAAACCTAAGAAATCAATTTAGATGAGCATACCAAAGCCATAATTCCTTCATGACTTCAATGAAAAGATTTCCATGTAGCCCCATCCTAAATACACTACTTCCTCCTTCAGTTCTCCCAGCCTAACACAAGGCTATAAACTGCTTTTCCATCCCTCCAGCATGACAGAGCAAAGCAATGAGAGAATGAACAGAGAAGGGCTTTTAAATGAGGGTACAAAGCAAGACAAGTCCTCAGAACAAACAGGTCTTTCTACAAACCTCATCTCCTCTTACCCACAAGCTTGAAGGTCCTCAAAACATGAGTGGCTTTCTCCCTCTCCCCAATTCCTTTTAAAGTTTAAGTGACAGGCTTCTTAGATACACATGACAAATATGCAGCAGGACGCTATGTATGGCTCCTAGGGGAAAACCAAGCCTTTTCCAGGAAGCCAGAGAGCACAGATATGTCATGTGCATCAGAAAGCAGAACCACCTCTCCTGTATCTACACAAAATAGGTGATGTCCTATTTTAAATTGATGCCAAATCCCATTAACTTTAGACAGTTCACGTGTTACACATATAGCAATACAGTCACATAAGCAGGAGAAGCTTGGCAGGGCAAGAACCCAGGACAGCAGTCAGACACAGAGGGTGTCTCAGTGGGACCCAGTGCAAGTTTAAACCTACACATCACAGCAACATGAAATTCTGCCGGCAAAACAAATGGGGAAAAAAAAAAGGCAGCAACTAAGCACTATTTGGGGCCCTATTTGTCAGCAAGAGCAGACTGTCTGAGTAGGGATTCATTTTGTCACACGTCCAAATGTAATTAGCAGAATTGAGCCCCGTCAATAGCTGATGCTACTACAATTCAAGATAAATATATGAATAATTATTTCTTCTGCTCCCCCAGAAATAAAACACTTCTTACGCTGGGACTGGGAAACTACTTTAGCCCGGCTGCGGCCTCGGGTATCAGCAGGCATTGAGGTGACGCTTGTGGCACTGCCAGAGCTCTGTCTCCTTGTACGAATCCGACCTGCAGGAATGCAAAGACAATCAAAGTGTTAACAACTTTCTTCCAAAGGCAGCAGCTGTGTCTAATGTGCTCCCTTATGTTGCAGGGCTGCTAGACACACAATTAACAAGGGTAAAAAGAATTTTACAGGGAGAGGCAACATCTTTTATTAGACTGGCTGAGACACAAGGGAGGGCGTGGAAAGAGTCATGGTCCATGACTCCAAAGACTTCTTTGCTTTCTGTAATGCTATCAGCCAGTTTAATTAAAAAACATTACCTCTCTATACCCTTTGCTTCTGTTCTATAGTAGCTTCTTTACAAAGGATCAGCAACAAAAATTTCAGCCTCCTAAATGCTGCTTCCTATATCTAATTATTACTTTCTGGCAAAGCGATCACCCTTGCAGAGACAGGTGTGACAGATGCTCCCACAAATTCCATTGCTGGGATTTCCAATTAGCAGCTTGGTGCTTTATATCCTGCTCTACATGCACAGGCTGACATGTGCTCCTGTGAGAGTCTGTCAGTGCAGCCTGACTACGCTTTTATTTCAGTCTCATTGAATTTTCCCTGCTGTTTACAGATCCCTCGTATTTATCCCGAGATCAGTGTAACTTTACTTGTAACAGAGAGTCCCATTTAACACTATCAACATTGTGGAAAAATGATTCTGTGCGTCTCCTCTTTATTTAAGCAGAGAACAGATATAAAGCCTCAAAGTGTTCTTGGTCCTTTTTCTGTCCTTTCCTCATAAAAAAAGCCACAGAAATCTGAGCTAGAAAAGCTTACAGGGTCATCAGTTCATCCCCTTCCTGGGGCAGGGCTGTTTCCTACAAAATGTTCTTTCCAGTGCTAAGCTTCTATTATCTGTCTCTAGTTAATGGGAAAGAAATGATAATTAAGAGCAACACAAAGAAAGCCTCCATCAGTACTTTTCAACACCTTAGTTCTCAGCCAAATCTGAAGCTGGTTCTCAGGACTCATGCCAGTGCTGTCCTGCATTCAGAGAGTGACTTCAAGTTTCAGGAACAATAATAAAAGGAAAAAAACCACAACAGGTAAGAGAAGAGTCTAGACAACTGCACCCACTGGTTACAGATACTCATCTCCTGCCCTCTGTCTCCACCATAAGCATACAGAGAAATATGAAGATATATACTCCCTCCCCCCCAAAAAAAAATAATTACTTCATATAAGGTACACATGCAGGACAAGACAATGGCAAGCAGCCCAGGCTGAACGGATTGAGAGCTCTGTTCTTCTCTGAGCTCTCAAAATATTCATAACATGGTCTGCAAGTTTTGGTAAGACACAAAGTGACAAAGACATGTTTGAGAAAAAAGCTTAAACTTGTCTGCAGGGAAAAAGGCCTAGCAGACAACCATACTTCAAACCTCTCCATCAGAATCTCATTTTAAAATAACTCAGTAGGTAAGATGCAGACATCCACATCCAAACAATCTCTGCAAAGAAGGTATGGCAGAAATCATTAATGTAAAACTGGCAAAATACAGACAAGCCACTTTTTACCAGCTGGCTCAACTAAACAAGCTCTCAGCATGTCTGCATGGGAATAACAGTCATGAACCTGGCTGCTAAGGTGGTCTTACCACCAGCAAGGCTGTAGATCGCCTCTGCTCTATGACATTACTTGCCTCTTACAAACAGTCTGCTTGACAGATAACCACACATTACTCCAGGGTGCTCTGCTGGCTCATTCCCTTCCCTCTCAGGTTTGACACATGCACAGATATACACAGATGAGTGGAGTCACTAAGCGTCTTGCTGCAAGCTTATACCCCACGCCCTACCATAGGGTTCAAATCAGGCATGCATAGGGAAGGAGGCAGAAGGTAACCTCACGCTCTTGTCAGAAGCCTCAAGGCCTCCTTTTGTTTCCCACACCAAGAGGACCTCTCTGGTAGCAGTAGTGCAAGACAGTAAATCAGGAAGTTAAACCTGACCAGTCTTAGGAACCAGTAATGGAATTAACTTACATCCCTCCAGAATGTCAACAGGAGGCCTTGGCATTGCAGAAAGTCCCAGGGGTAAATCAAGCTGAAATTTAACATTACATACGGCAACTAACAATATTGGAAGACATGAGTACGGGCCACATGATCCCCAAAAATTCCTTTTTTTTCTGCATCTACAACTGGAACAATATGCAATAAGTGACTCTTCCACCCTAGGGAATACAAAGTCCAAAGAAATATAAAGAGAGACCAAGATTAACTTCTAATATCAATTCAGAGGACTTTAAGAAAGAACACTGAACTAAAGGGTCAAACTTAATTAACATGTGAATATCAGCAGGATTAGAAACAGAGCTCAGCCTTATTTCGAAACCACTGAGAGTTAGCGGATAGACCCCCACCAACTTCAGCGGCTTCCGAATAAATGAATATCCAGGAATAAAATTCTGCTTTCTTTTGGACTGGTAGATTTATACACTGATTTGGGCCTAATGGGTGTCAGAGAGAACAATGTGAGACAAAAAGTTGCTCTTGCACAGGACAGAGTCCCAACACTTGTACTGGTTTTCTCATCCTTCAAAAAAAGCTGACAAGGGTTTGAACTCACACTGCACTGGACATGCATCACACAAGTAACAGAACAGCAGAAATTCATGATGCAAGAATGACGGAATGGTACAAATCCTGCGATTGACAGAAACAGCTCACCCTGAGATTACTTTATTTTTTAGTCTATGAGATAAAGTACAAATTCAAGGTCAAAGTCTTAACACAGTTACAAGGAAAAAGTACCATCAGTTGTATGTATCCCCTGAAGCATGAATTGTTAATGCACTTTCCAAAGTTTTATTTTCTGAACTTTATAAACTATGTATTTATTTCTTCATACAAGTAATTAATCTTACTTGCAGCAGACAAATAGTTCAAAGTAAGTCACTTGAAGCTACTCTTCAAGCAAAAGAAGTTAAGATGCCAAGCTTTCCCTACCCAAATAAGAGTTTCTAGCTGTAAAACAAAAAAATGACCAGCTGGAATTCAAAATTGCTTTAGGCAAATCCGTATGAGATAAAAAATTTTTAGAGAGATCTAGGGTGTTTCTAGTGGTGAGGCACTGGAATGGGTTGCCCAAGGAAGTTGTGAGTGCTACATCCCTGGCAGTGTTCAAGGCCAGGTTGGACAGCCATGGGTAACATGGTTTAGCATGTTGTGCTCCTGGCCATGCCAAGGGGGTTGGAACTGGATATAAGGTCCATTTCAACACTAACTATTCTATGATTCAGTGCTTTGCAGGGAAGAGTACTTGGGAAAGCAGCCATGGTGTTCTGCTGCTGAACCTATGAGCTCAGGCAGCAATCTTCAAACCCATCTTCTGCAAGCACCAGCTAGGGGATGGTCATTTGATGTTTTTAGCCTCAGTGGCTCTGGTAGGTAGAACTGTTACTCCTTTTTCGCTAAAGGAATCAAAGTAGTGCAGCAAAAGACTGAAGTTCCCCCCCACCCCGGGGAGGAGGAGATGCACAATCAGGCTGTGAATGGCTGGTGCGTAACTCACGGAAGTACCACCTTGCTGGAGTTTTCCTCTTAAACACTGGAAAACAGGGAAAACTTGAGAGCCACTGAGCCTGACCAGAGTGAGGTACTTCAGGAAGGGTTCAGAGCTGGAGGAAGCAAAACTCTCTTTCCTAGACCATGGCTAGAAAAGTTACACCACTCCTCCATTTCAAAGTCACATTCTGTTCAGTTGGTGGCCCAAATCAATGCGCCACGCTTCCCTCTCAAGGGAGATCTAAGTCGTACAAGTGTTACATGCTCCATGGAACAGGTCATGAGCCTTGGCCTTTTCTCCCTTCATCACTTCCGTGTGAGTCAAGACCAGTTTCAAGGGTGGGGAGGTTTATTGGCAAATTCTCCGCATGACTCAGGCTAGTGAAAAATAAAGTATGTTCCCTTTGCTATGAGTCATTCTCCTGGTCTTGTCTGCAAAACTAGAACAGCAATAGCCACCACTAACATTTTAAGGATCTCTTTGACATGGCTCATACTCTTATAACATGGCATCTCTGGATGAAGCAACTGTTAACAACAGGCACAGTGTTGAAATTTCCAGCAGATGCAGTAGCCTAGACAAATACATTGCTAAGATCAGCTTAAGTGTATACATCAGATGCCCAAAATCCCTTGCCCCCACTATTCAATGCAGTGTTAACAGCTAAACAGAGGAGGCAAGTCATTAAGAGCTACCTGTTTGAAACTATCCATGTTAACAGGAATTTAGTAAGGAAGTCGATTCCAGCACAGTAACACCAAGTCACATTAGCTTCCTCTATTTATTTCAGTCTAATCAGTACACAGCTTCCAGGTTAAAATTCATGTCAGACAAGCTCCCCAAGCTGTACTGGCAATGCTTTCTGCTGAGGGATTTGAATTACCTTCACTTGGTTTAAAGTAAAGGCTAGAGGAAGAATGTGTGCATTACGCTAAGGTCACCATTACAAGAAGCTGAGTCAGATATTGGTTAAAAATACAGCACTCAACTGTACTTCTAATACTATTACTCAAATCAAGTATATATAACTGGCATACTCCTTATGCATAAATATATTACAGTCCAGAGAAGAGAATGCACAGGAGCAAGATGCAAGGAAAGGCTGAGGTTAGCATGTCAAGTTCATTACATTTTTAATAGCAGTTACTAGGAACCTTGATAGATAGCTGAAGAGCAGACAGGGTTTTTTTGGGTTTTTTTTTAATCAGGGGGTAAATTCAGCTGCATGAGCAAGATTGAAATAAGCCAGATCTTAGTTTCTGAGACTCCACTGACATAATTCTCCCTGCAGGATATGGAATGGCTACAAACAGGACAAATTCAGTACTTGATAACAATGTCAGATCAGAAAACATTCCTGACTCCATATCCCTATGCACAGTGTTAGAGTTGTGCTATTTCCCCCTCCCCTTTTTTTTTTTAATACAGTGACCTTTCCTAGTCACCATCTGCCTTTCAAACTTTTGCCTTAAGCTTTTGAACCCTCAGCTGTGTCTTCATCAGACCAGTACGAGAATTTCAGGTGGTTTGCACTTTGGGTTTGGTTTTTTATGTTTGTCTTTTTTTTTTTTTAACTTAAAGTACTCACCATGGTCAGCTTGGAAGCTTTCCCCAAAGTGTAGTTTAACCCAATAACATGACTTAACCTCAGAGAAAGAGGTTAAGAGATTTTCACATGAAAAAAGCAAAGAGAGAATACAACTGAGCTTGAAAGTACTTAAGATACTCAATAGATAACTGTGTCCTTAAAGAAAATAACCAATGCCTATTTTAATACATTGCCAGGAAAAGATATTATTTGACTAAGAATTCCTTGTTCTGAGTTTCTACTATTACAAAGCAAGTGGTTGTTAAACACAAGAAAGACTCCCACAGAAGAAAAAAAGACATGCATCAGCCCCTGCCACAGCTGCTGCTCAGGCAGTTGTTAATGCACAGAATACCAGAGCCTAAGGGTGCAACAGCATCCTCAGAGCAGTGACTGAGCACGTAACAGTGCTTAGGGAGGTAAAATGTTGAGTTACCTCAGATCAAAAACAGGGCACCAGTACAGCTAGTCTGGTAGGCATCTCATAATAATTCATGAGGTAAGTAAGGTCAGAATATAGAAGTTTAAAAATCAATAGGTTTAAAGCTTGAAGTAGACAGGAAATACACCGAATTACACAAAACTAAAAATATTTCATGTTGTAGGCAAAATATGCAATCAGTGGATACAGCAGGTATAAAACAAGTGAACACCCCACTGCTAATATACAGCAGTTACTTACAGTACAGACCGACTGCATCGTAAAACATTATGAAATATTTTAATGAATTCCACTACAAAGTGCTACAGGCATTCATTCACTCAGACCACAGTTCAAGGGCAACAGACTATTCCAGATACCTGGGGGTTTTGTTAGTATAATTTACATATTTTCAATTTCAAGTTACTTTTCATTTTTCCCCAGAGGAAGAAAAGGGAGAAAATACAATAAGGTCATTGAATGCTTCAGCTGCTGCAAGCTTCTGGGCTACGGTCTTGACTGGAGTGATGGGAAGCTCAGCATCCAGCACTGGCTGCGGGAGAATGATCAGAGTGTGAAGTAAGTATCAGAGGAACAGTTACCACTCTACAAAACAGCACTGCAATGACACATCAAACAAAGTAATAGCAAATTCCACTAACATCATCTGTATAAGCACCTGACCAACAGCAGTTACTGCCAGTCAACCACTTTCATATGCCAGGTGCCTGCCTACCTGAGGCCACTCAAACATCATGGGACAAAAACTAGCAGAAAATACTTGACCGGGGAACAGAAGCATGCAACTGTCTTGCCTCTCACTCAGTCCTATAGACACACCGCAGCTTCAGAGCAAGCCATGCATTCAGATCCATGCAGCCATTTAATAGATGTAAGCTTATTAAAATGTGCTTGCTTCTATAGGATACTGTTACAAAGCAACAGCCACAGGTCAAAACCACATGCCACTTCAAGTACCAGGGCCCTGCTAGCACAAATTTTGCAAGCTTATTTCCAGACCTAAGAAGTGAATGAAGGGTCCGTTTTGAAGACACGCATTGCTATAGTCAGTAACCCGTATATTTTAAAGAGGATTTTTCACAAGACCCAAGTAACTCTACACCCAAATTCTGTTGGCAATTTGAAAGGTTTTGTACACGTGCTTTTCCTTGTTGAATCTTACTGGCAGCTCTAAAATTTAAATTTAAAGCTATGTAAAAAAAATAATAAATAAATAAAAAATGAGAGGGATGGGACAGACCTGAAAAATTTCAAGAAGCAAGTGGAGGAAAAAGGCTAGGCCATTCATTACATTAGTAAATATATACAAGCAAATTCACAAGAAGTATAATTTAAAGGATCAATCTTGTAAGAATCAGTCACTTTTTTGTTAAAATTGTCTTGATTCATCCTACACTCACATACAGTAAGGAATAACAGTGCGAGCCCAGACAGGGAGACAAGCAGTCACTGTGGATTGTAGTTGGTGTAAGTTAAATGGACTGGATTAATAACATCTTAAAGAGTTTGATTTACTCTGTAGGAAAGGTTAACAGTACTGTAGCATGTAGATTATCTTAGTCAAATGAACCTGAAGGTCAACTTACTATATCAAAAAGATTTCTCTCCATAGATGTCAAATTACAGCATGAAGTATCTGAAAAATTGGATTATTAAGTTAGCCTGATGCTGCCAAAGCTGAAAAGAGGTACCATTTTCTGCACTTACTGAACAAAAACCAAACCCCTCTTCCCCCCCCCCGAAAAAAAACCCACAATCAATCCCTAACTCTGTATTTACTTCCACTTCAAGCCCTTTATATTAGTTTTTTCCTTTACATATCACACAGAAATTACAAGGACAAACCTAGGGCATTTTTGCTTGATGCGTAACACCTGTGTAAGTCATACTAGCTAAAGGAGGTCTGGCTAACAGCATAATAGGTTAACCAAGCTACAATGACAGCGATTTCAAAGAGTAGTATTTAGACTCTCATAAAACTTTAGAATAAACATAAGGCCCCAGCATTACCAAACAAACTACACTAAGCATCTCAAAGATAACCACAGAATCACAGAGTGGTTTGGGTTGGAAGGAACCTTAAAGATCATCCAGTTTCAACCCCCCTGCCACAGGCAGGGACACCTTCCACTAGCCCAGGTTGCTCAAAGCCTCATCCGACCTGGCCTTGTTTTGTCTCTCCCTTTCAGTTAATGCACCTGTTTGACGTGGTTTTGGTTCTCCAGACTGAACAAAGTTAGTCTCTGTGCCATTATCCTTCTCTGGGCTGCACATGACTATATCTTCTTGTTCTGCAGCAGATAATGCCATCTCTTCCATGCCATCCATTACTTTTAATTCGCTGCTAGAATCCTCCAGCACCTGAAAAACAGGAATTTTCACTGTTCCTAGCCCTCTGAGAGGCTAAGATGTCTGGAGCCGGTGTATTTGCTCCTCAGAGAGCCAAAAGGAAAGCATCACTGAAACCAGGCGGACAATAAAAAGTTCTCTCATTTTCTTTTTGTGTGCAATTTAAAGAAGTTTGTCAGCTTTTGATACAGAAAGTACAAAATTGAAACAGCAGCCAGAACATTCACGGGATGCAAGTTTACAGAAAACAGCATGTCCCTGGCTTTGTCAAACCAAGTCCATACATCTAATCTACAGGCTTTATGGAGAATTCAGGAGAGACAGGATTTTAATTCCGGGCACTGTACAAAGCCCAAGCAGGACAAGTCTCACAGCTTAAGACTGCAATCCATTTCACATGAACTGTTTTCCCAAACATCCGTGTAAGCCTGTATACTCTTTGAGAGTATAAAGGAAGTTCTTCCACATGAAAGAAGACTCAAGTTCAAGTGCCAAAAATATTCTGAGGATGTTCTTCTGAAGAAAAACTATCAGCCATACTGAGAAGTTATAAATTACCACTATTTTCTCAGAGACATCACCAACAAGCAGCTTCTCATTTGATATGGAACAGATGAAGTAAAAGGTATAAAAACAAAGTAGTGACCAAGATTATTTTTTAAATGCTTATTACATATACAGGATGGATGTCTAGGGGGATACACACCACATGACAGCAACTGTTGTAATCATGCATAGATTAAATAAAGATACTCCATTTCCAATGAAAGGTAGAATCATAGAATAGTTAGGATTGGAAAGGACCTTAAGATCATCTAGTTCAAACCCCCCTCTACCTCAACACCTCACACTAAACCATCCTGTGCAAGGCTTCATCCAACCTGACCTTAATCACTGCTAGGGGATGGAGCATTCACAACCTCCCTGGGCAACCCATTCCAGTGCCTCACACTGACCACAGGACACTGGCTTTCACTGAGTATCATCACTGAGTACCATCTAAACCAGTGAAGGCACATTCCTTTTTGGTTTTTATTTTTTTTTTTGTTTTTTAAGGCTACTCAAACACAGGCATATCACCAAGTCCTCAGACATTTCGTGGCATGAACTCCCAATACTTGTATTAGTAACACTATTCTTGCTATGCCTTTAAAGAGTACAACAGCCTAATGCTCTGCTATGGCAGCCTAAGGACCATGAGAGCTAAATACAGCAGCAGTATTTAAAATGTATGCAAAAGCATTTTAAAGAAAAATTAACACCAGAAAACAGTAGTGGACTTCAAGGAACATTGCTTGCCCAGGTGATGTGTGTCTTCACAGGGCAGTCAACAGGACCTCCAAAAGATAGCTCCCAAAGAGCTAGACAAGGTCCCAAGTCTGCAGCAGTCCCTATCTATGTCCATACTGAGAAGGAAAAATCACCAAATGAGGATTTGATCAGAAATCCAAATTCTAGAACTAATAAAAATACTTTTTTTTTGCTAAATAATAAAATATTTAAAGCACATACATGAACTCTATGCGACTTACTTTATTTACCTCTTCTGTGCCAGCAACAGAACAGTGTTCTTCAGAAACTACGGAAATGCTGAAATAGAAGCCAAAATATTATCATTCTTCTCAATCACCTTCAATCATTTTTGACTTATGCAACTGATCCTAAGATTAATTATGCAATTATATTTGCTTGTTTGGCACTGGTCAACTATCAATCAAACTTTCTGGGCAGAAAATAAACTTCTACCTCAGCAGCAAAATTACACTTGGGCAAAGCTCTTAGTATTTCCTTGAGGGAGGGAACAGACACAAGGACTTTGCAGCCTTTACCACTGGCAAATTGGAAAGCAACATTTAATGCGTATTAATATTCATTCTTTCAGTGAGAACTATAAATTTACTTGTACAAATTTAAAAGCTGCCTTAACACATTTACCTTTGTTCAAGAACACCACCAGGGAGTTTTTCCAGTGGGGGAGTTTTTCCAACAGGAAACTGGTGCATTTTCAAATCTGGTGCTGGGTGGAAACCTTTGGGCACCGGTGATGTTTGCTCTGCAGTTGTATTCTCAGGGTGATGAAGAGCAGAAGGAATGCCTGGAAACAAAGCTCTAACGGATGACCTTGGAGTCGCCAGTTTTTCAGAAGTCCGTTGGGAAGATCTGCAAGGTGTCTTTGAAAGCAAGCCTGAAAAAAAGCATTTCATGTTTTATTGTTACAGTAGTTTTTTAGAAGATGAAATGAACCGCTTGCTATCATTCTAACTAGGAATGCTTTTTTTCTGCTTGCTGAATTGTCTTATATGTATTATAATGAAACCTTATATAAATGGCAAAAGAAATTGAAAAAAAAAAGGGTGACACCAGTAGGTAGATACATTACAAAACTACATTAACTCCAGCTGAACAATTTAGTAATGACTATTGCTTCACAGAAACCTGAAATAGTCAGACTTGCTGTTCCTATTAAGAAGTCCATCTGGTGACACCTGTCATTAGTTTCCATCTTTTACATTTAGATAATTTTTACAGAATTAGAAAGACAGGTTCAGAACTGATTTTCTAACAGACTGTCTGCTAGAGCTTGCTTGAACCCAGTGTTGCACAAAGCTTTTCAGAAGGTCTCCTATACTAAAAAGAGGCATACAAAAAGAATTGCTAGTCTCGTGGTGAGACTAGAGATCTACACACGCACATAAAAAAAGGCAACTTAGAAGTCAACTCTAGCTCAAAAGAACTAGAAATGGAAGAGAAGCAGAATGGCTCCTAATGAGTCAATACTGGCTCCACATAGATTGAAATGAGAAAACACTGAAAATAAAGTTATATTTTGAGCACCTGCTAAAACAAAAAAACAAAACCAAAGCCAACTAAAACGCTACGACTATTAAACATCTTTTATAGCAGACTGGAATTATATTACAATCTTGTTAATGGTGAACACAGATCACAGGTATACTTCATTTACAGCTTTGAAGACAGCACTGCAAGATATTTAGTTTGAAAAATGCCTATCTAGGAACACTCAAATTAAAACTTCATTATTAAACAGATGCAGAAAAAACATGAACTGGGGACTTTAACCCCTCTGTCCAAGCTGAGATTTCATTTTGCCATAATCACTCAAATCAGTGCATTCACGTAGAACAGCTTATTTTGGATCCCTGATGTAATCAACCACCAGTTAAAATCCTGTGTCCAGCACTAGAGTTGTATCCAGTATAAACAGCATAATTCCTCTCCCCAGTGAGATTGCTTAAACTCCCATCTGTACTTTCAGGTCACTGAAATCATGATTAGGCTCCACCCACCTGGAAAGGTTTTCACAGGGCTTTCAATTGTGAAAAATCCCCCTTCAAAAACCACTTTTTCTGCCTCTGGTAGCTTCCCCTGTCTTGTATGATCAGCAGCTCCATCATGTTTCATTTTATCCCTCATAGCTGCTTTTATAGCAGCAAGCCGGTTTTGGGCCGCAGTTCTTCCAGCTACTCCCAGCTTTGGTTTAGGCATTCCATTTGTAATAGGCTTTTTCTGAAATAGTAAAAAAGTCTGGGTCACATCTGGAAGTTTCAGACAGAAGCAATTACATATGAACATCTATACAAAGCAATTACACACAAACATTTACACAGCTGCTCGTCACGTACTGCGACAGCAACAGGCAACAGACATGCTAGAAACAAGATCTCTCTTCATCTCCAGAATTTCTTGGTCTGACATTCAGCTATTAGTTTGTGTTGACAATATATTGAGGACTTTTCATATTGAGCATGCAGTTCAGAAATACTCGGTGCAACTTCTTCCTAAGGCAGGCAATTAACACTCTTTAAAGCAGGGATACAGGGACTCCTAGTGGCTGGGAGTTAAAGTAACCGCAGGACAGATCCCAGTTAGCCAGGCAAGTCTTTCTGACATTCAATTTTTCAAAGGAAGTTTTGCGTCTTGTATCATTTGTAGGGTTCTGACATATACAGGCAGCTCACACAGACTACATTCCCTCCAGTTTCCTATGCCTGGAGTTTCTTATTGACCTTCATATCAGTTTTATGATTAAGCAGTCTCAAGGAACTGGACAGAGTTTAGGTTATGTGAATATAAGTTGGTATTCTGTCATTAGAAGTAATTTTATATTCCAAACCAGAAAGCAGATAAAACAGCTTACATCAAAGCTCGTTTTGCAACAAGCAACAGTTTATTTTGTAAAGCGTCAGATCCATTTGTGCTTAGCAACCTAGTAGTTTAATGCTGCCATGGCGCTGTCTTAACAGGCCACTAGTGTAATCTAGTACTCACTGCTCAAAACTTTCAGTCACTGCCAAATTACTGCATGATTTCCTTTTCAGCTAAGTCTGTGCCAATACCAGTGGCCCAGATAAGATGTTCTATATCTGAAGGGTAAATTTCTATTCTAAAATTAATAATTTGTCTTACTAGCAAAGAGTCCAATGGATCCTAAAAGATTCATTGCTAATTCTTATTTCAAATCTTCCCAGCTAAAAGAGGCAATTTATATCACTTGGTGTTTGTAATGCTAAGTGCACTTGGGAGATGCAAGGGAGAAAAGTGCATCGTGACACGAATTTCATTGAATTTCTAACCATTAACATATAAAGAAGCCAGATGAGTAAGGCTTTAGAAGGAACTTCCATTTAAGAATAGTCTTACTGCAATAGCATCTTACTAGTTACTTCAGATAACACACTGCTGCATCTTGATGCCTCAGGGGCTATTCATACCTTTACAATTGCTTTGGTTGGGACATCAAGTGGTTGCCATTCATTGTCTTGGAGCTTCTTCAGATTATCAAATTTTTTATTCACATCTTTGATCTATAGAAAAGCCCAGAAAAGTCCAGATTTAATTTTCAAGACTTACCAGATTCACATTAGAACAGTGTTTCATAAAATAGACAACACATTTAAGCATAATTATGCATTTAAGGTTTGTTTTTTTAATACAAAAGCAAATTAAACCAACAACAGATAGAGCATAAAGCGTTCATACAGTTGACATGAAGGCTACATTAACATACACAAGCTTCAGATTAGATAACATTATTGATCTCATTTCTGTAGTTTAAGGGCCATAGGGAAAGTATAGAACTGTTCATTAAGATCGAACATCTAAAATTAAGGAGCTGTTTTACAACCTGATCTACTGAACTTAAGCACTTTGACAACTGTCATACTTAAGGAATGCAGAAGAACACATTGCATAATAGCTTTTATCCAAACAAGCACAGCCTTCCATTATGTAGGAAACATGCCATGCAAGCTTGCTTGCTTTTTTAAACTGCTGGCCTTAACAGCTTCCTGACACAATCTGTACTTGTTCGTAACAAGCAAGCTCTACAGCACTACCTCCTCCCCACATGCTGCAACAGCCTGCTCCTAGGCTTTGTAATGGAGGCACTTGCCTCATTTGCTAGTGAGGCCATACATACAAGGGTTATTTATGTACAGCAGACTAGCTGCTGACATGACAAATCTTTTACATCCTCCCTGAAACTCGGAGGATAAAGAAACTGAGCTTCTCTTAAATAAATAGCAAACATAGGTAAGCCCTGCTTTTTCAAGTTACTTGTTCTAGGAAACTTCCCCTCAAACATCTCTCAAGAAGGTTAAACTCTCACACTTTCTGGAAGGAGTTCAAGACTTATGACTAGGATCTTAACAATAAATTCATCTTTGGATTTAACCTAACTAGTTACTAGTTCCATTGATGAATGCCAATATTGTTGAAATTGGTAATTTAGAATAATTTATATAATTTAGAATAATTTAGATATATTTAGAATATTTTTGATAATTTAAAATATGATATTTCATTCTGAAACGAACAGAAGTATCAATAGAGTGACATGAAGATTTTCTACCACCTAAGCTCACCCCTATAAGAAGTTATTGTAGTTTCTGCATTATTCTCACGCTGAAGCACAGAATGCCTACTTTTCAAGTAAACTTCAGAAATGTTTCAAGGCTCCCAGCTTTTGGTCCAGGTAGACATTGTGACTTCATCCTCATTCCAAATCAGAATAAAACATGGCCACATGCCTTCACTCCAGAGAAAAAAAAGATACACAGCCCACAAGAAGCCACAGCAGGTGAACAGGTCTATATATGCTACTATACATCTATACCATATAAAATAATGGTATATCAAATGGAAAGTGTTTAACAAGTAGGAGTTTTTTTCTTTTTTACATTAAAAAAAATAAATCTGAATCTGAATATGCAAGAAAACAAAAACAATGTTTCCATCCATTGTTTGTAAATAACCTCATCAACTTTCTTCTAGTATGTTAATATGCAAGTACGTACCTGAAAATTAACCATATCCCAAAATCCATCTAAGTCTGTACATGTTGTTTCTTTTTCACCACGTTTAAATTCACAATTATCCACCAGCCCTTCAAACTGTTCAAATCTTTCTGCTAGGAGCAGTCTTGTCTGACCAGTTGTGGTACGAATAAGATCTTTAGCTAGCAGCACCAAGGAAACAAAGAAAGTACATCTTGGAATAATCCATCATTGCATACTTGATTTAAATATGTATTTGAAGGGTCTGGAGTTTGGTTATTGTTTGAACTATGTTCATTTACTGCAGACCTGCAATACAATTCTGATAGAACAAACTTATCCATTGAACTGCTCTGAACTTGCTTCTTTCAAAATGCTTATCTCTAAGTCTTTAAGATAAGCATTGGTGAGTCACCTTCATTCTCCCAAGTATGAACACTTATTCTACATTAAAACCTAATTTTATTAAAAAAAAAAATAGCTTGGTTAAAGTTCATACATTTAAATACACTTAAAACTGACAACAGAAAACCTATTTTGATAGTGTCAACCATGTGTCATGTCAAGTATTATACGTAAGTTTTAGTATTGGGAGATAAAGCATGCCTTTTCTTGAGACAGATACAACTCTAAACTTTATTTAACATAACTTTATTCAGTGCCGTAGATTTAGCTGCTATTTTGATAATATATTCAGATATTCCCTCTGTCCAGTTACTGTATCACCCCTTCTAGTGCCTATTACAGTCTAGTCTTACCATCCTCTGGAATGTCCAGCTCTAATTTTCCATCCCACTGGAGGCACTGAGACATCAGGCTCTCAGTCTCAGACCGAAGAACGTTTCTAAAAACAAAGGGATAGTGAAAAAATAAAGTTTTGGAGAATTTTCTAACTGTTGTCACTACTTGTGACTGTTACGATTACTACCCTTTTGCTTTCAGGGAGCTATGCCATTAATTGTTATTTGCTGACTGAGATACTTTTCTACTGCTTTCAGGTTTGTGTTCCTTAGGACAAGGTGCTAGTCTCCAGAATTTTATATTCTTTACTTGAACTAACAATACAAAAGGGAAGATAGGAACATGTGCCTACTCAGAGTACTGCTGACCAGCCACCATAAGCTAATCTTTACAGGGTGTCTCATTACTCATGTTAAGGACTTCCAAATAGACAACGAGGAAGTGACACAAATTAACACAAACCTGAAATAGGGCACATCATGCTCTTGCTCTCTTGTATCATCTGACTTGGTTTCAAGCACTGTTGTATCTGAAGAGATTGGAACTGTGGAATTTGATCTCTGAATGGAAGTTTTCTCATCCAATTCACTTGCTGAAAATTATGAAAGGCATTTGTTCAGAATCTGGTGAAAACTAAAAGCATTAGAACAATAAATTAAGTGTCAACTTCCTACCTTTTTCTTCTTCCAAACTTGTAGGGGTTTGTTGTTCTTGAATGTCTTTACCAGCAGGTGAAACTGGACTTTTAAAATTAGCCTCTTGTGCATTAGTTTCACTGGATTTTTTAATTATAATACTGGAAAAAAAAATCAAAAAGTACATTTAGAGGTAAGACACATTGAGAAACATGACATCAAATATGGCCAAATACACAGAAACATGCAATTTGGAAAGCAATCCTACACACAATGCTAGAGAACTGAAGGAAAGCCTATTAAAATTATAAGTCTGCAGAAATATATACGGCACAGTCCCTGATACCTGTTGCTGCTCTACCTCTAAAGCATAGACAGAATTATGGATTGTATCACCTTTTTTGCTGTTGAATTAAGTCCACATTTAAGCTATGTTAGCAACCATGTTGAGCAGGTGCTTCAACATCACAAGTTTGCTACACAGGGAATCTCTCTATAGAAAGATGATGTTTTGGGTATCATCACAGAGGTTCACTTGCATTTTAGGCCATTAGAAGAAAGAATATTACCCTGGTGATTCTGAAAAATTCCAGAAGGCATTAGGTGTCAAAAATGCATTGGCCCTAGAAGGAGTCATGGGTGTAACTTTGTAGGTTGCTAATCCACTTAATGGCTGGAACACAAAGTTTTGAGGTGCAAAAGAATGCATTCTGGGTCTCCTCAGAGCAGAATTGGTTTCAGTTTCCTCTGAGGTTTGTTCCTGTTGAATTTCTATTGACACTGGATGTTTAGAATCAGCTGCAGAACCTTTCATCATTGGATCCAGTTGAGTGTTTTTATGCACTTCATGTTCAGAAGGAATTACCTATAACAGCACAGAGACAAAGCAAACACTACATTATCAAATCAATTAAGCGTTTACTATAGGCTTGGGCTGAATTTTAACACTATTGTCTGAAAGCCATTAGGAAGGGAACAGTTTCAGGTAACTCTCTTTCTACAATAGCATATGTGTACAGAAGTCATGATTTACCAATAGGCCCAATTGGATTTGACACCTGCAAATCATTCTACCAACAGGGGTAGCACTTCACTACAAGGAACACAACAATCCACCGAAGGGGCTAAACCAGCAGAACACCTCATCTATGAAAACAGTAATTAAAATTAGCAAATACTTGATCCCACAGCTAGAAAAAAAAAATGCTTTAAGGTGATAAGCTTCTCAAGAGCAGAACAACTAGCTCCAAATCAAACTAGGCCTGTTGAATAATCACAGCTTATACACATACTCTAATCCAAAGACAGAAGAACAAGCTAAAACAAGCTGATAACTGAGGAATGCAGACCAAGACAAGTGCAGTTATGACCACAGAATGTCATTAAAGGAGGAGAAAAAGTTAATCAATAAATTGAATCCATGTTCCTATGAAATGAACAACCAGATAATCATACAGAACACATTTCTGAGATACTTATATTGAGATATTGTAGCTCAAACCAGCCAAAAGAACTTGGATTGTTTTTCAAGAAAATATACATCTTAAATCCACTGAAAGTCTTGGTTCTCCTTTAGATACCCCTGCTTGGAATGTAAGCCTTGAATTCAACTTTAACTTACTTCTAATGAGATGACTGAGGTTACAGCAAGAGTTTACCAACTGGCAGCACAAACCAACTCCTGCCTGTGAAGAGGTACTCATATATGCAAGGATGTAAGCACCTCTTACTTCCTGTCAGTGTTTGTACATGATTGCACCAGTTTCAAGACCATGCTAAAGCACAGCCACAGAGCTATGGAAACAGGAGCAGAGATGGGAGACATGAGGTAAGAGGCAATAGTGGAGTGCAAAGGAGAAAACTCCTTGATAGCTCTCACACACTACGGTCAGCGCATGGATGCATGAAAGCTATGCTGAATTCAAATACTGCTGTCCCTATGTAAAGGAAGAAAAGTTTTTGTTATAGCAGTGTCACTAAGAACCACAATGACTGCCTTTGTGATAAATCATGCCACAAATCATGTCTACCTTCCAGTGAAGAACATTCCCAGCTTTATTTTTTGGTGGTTCAAAACCTAAACATGTACTTATTTCTCAGCTTCTGGAGTATTGTATCTTTAACTGAGCAGGGAAAGGATACATCCAGAGTTGTGTTTCAAAAAGGAATGAACTGCACAAAATTTACAAATGCTAGATAAAACCAGCAGGTTTTGTGGATTGTTTTTGTATGTATGTTGTGGGGTTTTTTTAACTAGCTAAAACATCAGACATGAACTATGTCATATAAGAATTTATCTAATTCAAATCATTGTCCAGATCTTGATTTGTAATCAAGTTGCACATAAGCACTACAGTTGATCTTAATTTTAAAAATATATCATAATAAAAGACATACAGCTTCTTCCCAAAAATCTAGCTTATTAGTGAACTTATTACTTCTATGTTTGAACACAATTACATTTGAGCCTTAGTTACATTGTTATTACTCTTAAATCAATTTTAGGGCATTTCCACTTGAGATAGTAAAAGACCTACCTCTGTGATGCCAGGTTTGATTGTTTTCTTCTGCTTTCCTGCATTTGCTGTCTTCTTTTGTGACTGGTTACCTAGAATGAGAGAAACTCCCAAAGGTCAAAAAGGCATCTGATTAAGATAATCTCTCTCTTTCTCAAGATTGCCATAAAAGTCCAGTGGCTAAAGACAGCGAGAGACTGCTCTGTTTCTTGAGTGGGATGTGGCTAAAGGGCAGACACCTAACCGCAGAAGTTCATTCAAAAGAAAACTCAGCCTAGGATTTAATAACCTATTAAGAGATGTATCGCCTAGAAAGGAAAACAGATGCATTAAAGTCATTAAGCTTTAGATGTTTTCTTATACAGAAGTCATCTTAATTCCTTAAATGAAGAAAAGAAAGCATCAAGCCAAATCAAGTTCAGATTTTTTTATTTCTGTATGGCATAGGATCTGTTGGTTAATTGAAACTGATACTACAAAAACTATGATTTTAGCCTAGGGGTTAACTTCTGTCACATATATAACAAGGGACACTACAAAACATTCTAAATACCTTGAAAGCCAGAATATATACTAAAAATTTACTCTTCAGTAGCCATCACAGATTAAAAAATATTCCTAACCTGAAGAACACACGCTCTCATCTCTTCCAGAGGTATCTGTTCCTGATCACAGGCTTAATAAACCTATGGTATTAAGCAGCGATACACTGAACTGGCAAATCTTTACCAGTTCTCATTTTGTTCTTTCAGGTTGAGATTACCATATGGATACTGATGCTCTACACTGACAGATTTTATGGAAAGCTGTCCAATGTTGGTTTCAACATCTTGATTTAAATACTACAATAAGGCTCCAGATGAGAGTCTAAGTATTTAGTCCTTTCTTACATGATGATTTGGCATGATTTACATACAATTTATTCAAAAGAGATAGTTACACTGCAGAACATAGTGTGCTAAGACAGTTCAGAACAAACTGATATTTATCTCTACAGCACAACAGAGTGAGATATGAGCAAACCCCTACAGACAAAACTCTCAGTATTTAATTTGACAGGGAGCCTACCAGCAGCATATAAACATGCACGTTGTTTCCACTGTTCACTTATTCAGTGCTAGATGGTATCTCTTTACAGCACACTGTTCCAAATACTTACATGTTAGGCTTGAGACACGTAGGCAGGACTATATTCATTGCCTCACTTACCAGTAGTAGCCTCAGTAGCTGTTGTTTTCTGCATCTCCCTAGCTGCAGAGGCAGCTGCTCTGGTGATTCTTACATTTGAGACTGTCTGGGCTGCAGTCTGCAACACTAGGAAATATTAATTCCAGAGATTGCAAGCTTAATAAGGAGCTGCACTCAAGTAATAAACCAGAAAGTTTATATTTTATAGAAATCAGAGAACTGCAGTAGCAATTATCAGTTGCACTAGTTTGCCAGAATCAACAGAGTTGGGTTGGTTTTTTGTCAGTTCAGTGCAACCAGTGCTAAACATGGACGGCACAGCTCAGACTTCTCATTGAAACAATGCTCTAAAGGTCCTTGATCGAAGGTGTTTTTGTTGTACAGTAGTACCACCAGGACCACCAAGGTACCAGTGTGCCTGATGCATGTACAAAGCTTAAGGAACCCTTCTCAAAGTTCCCTGCAATCAGAATCAATATAATCTCCACTTTAGAGATGACGCTTTCTAGAGTAACAACTTGCCACGGTTATTTGCACAACTAGAAACTTAAGCAGACCATCTGTGTAACACAGTGAAACTCTGGTCATTATATAAAAGTATTGTAATGTCTGAATTTAATCTAATCTAACAAAGTATTCTTCAGATAAAATATTTCAGGGTCAATTTATAAAATAAGACAAATTCATGCACTGTATTACCTGTCTTAAAAATTTCCATCTTTGTATTTTAGTACTGTTTTAATATCCTTCAAAAATTATAGCATCCTCCTGCATAGAAAAATTTAACAGGAGCTCTTCATTTCATACCCTCCCTTTCTACATCCACCTGAAACCTAATAGCCTTACTTGGTCAATTCTATTCATGTTTTTAATGTCAAACTGCAATTCTGTGGAAGCCAGAATGACAAGTTGGAGGAAAAAAATTACCAGATATATAACATTTGATTTAACCAGACATTTACTTCCATAACATTTTTATACTAGTGTTTAAATACATAACGTGTATTCTTGATTCAGCACAAAAGGAATAATCAAGTCTAGTGGATAAAAATTGTTCAAATGTTAATGTTTCGATTGTCATATCAAACACTGATAACAGATCTTTTCAGTATTCACTGAAGGCATTACTGAAATTTACTTAAATAAAGGTCTGCTGCTTGCTGATTTAATTAAATTAGTGACACATAAGTAATTTAACTCCGAATTACTGAGCATCTTGCATTAACGTCAATATTCCACATGACTTCGCCTGATCTACTTAAGGCACAGACATCATTGCGCTATTAGGAAGTATTTCTCATCAAAAGTATTCTAATCCCTGAAAGGTGGCATGGGTTGTTTTTTTGTTGTTGTTTTCTTAAGAAATACATATAATTATCACATAGAAAGTGACAGATATAGAAGGGGCTCTTGTAAAATAGGAAAATGCAAGATCGTAATTTACTGAAGAGACAATCACATCTAGTTGCACCAGTGTACATCAAAGGTTTGGGCTGCTGTCTCCAATATTGTATGCTAATGTGCTTTACCATTAGGCTATCCTTTGCCAGTGTTGAGTTACACAAGCAGTTCCATTTAGACACAACAAACAGCATATTTGCTGTATAGACAGAAGCTGACTTCACTGAAAATATTTCCAGCTCATGCAATGAGCTATTTTTCAGGCCACCCACAATACCAAGGAAAACTCATATTTTCTTATATCGACTAGTCTTCATCTTCCCAGGTGAAGCCCTTGCTCTTCTGTAACAGCAGCAGTTACATACAGAAGTGATAAACTTCTCAGCGACAAACAGAAAGCTCTGCAAAGTTGCAGATGCTAAAGCAGCTAGCAGTCATGCAAACCAGCCTACTGACTTCTTCTCCGGCTCCTAGGGTGAATAATCAGTAACCAGGACATTCCATTTCCTACAGCCTACAGAAGCAACAAGTACACATAATACCTACAGCCACACACTTGATAATCTGCCAGCTGCTGCCCTTGTCATAGCTGGTAGGAACAGCAGTCCTAAGAACTTTTTGTCTCCTACAGACAAAAAAATGTACTGCAGATCTTAACCAAGGATGTTCCTTGCCTCCCTCTCATAATGTCATAACTATTGACTCAGGAAAAAAACCCAGCGGTGTCCTTATTATGGATTCAGATGTGGGGATCATACTACTTGCATACCTTTTGCTTTTTCACCAGCTCTGCCTGTACTTGTCTGTTTACATCCTGCTTGTGTAGGGCGCACTTTATGCCCGCTGGCACAGACCTACAAGTAGACAATATTTGGAGAAGTATTAGACTACTAGAAATTAAGCAGCTTAATTTCTTTCCTCATCTTTCTATCCTAGGCTCCAGTAAAATAAATGGTTATACAATTTGGCACACAGGGCTTTTAAAAGTAAAACAAAGTAAAGCTAAAACAGCTCAGTTTAGACATGTGTTAACATGTATTACCCAGCTAGTTCAGAATTTGCCAGAAAAAGAATGAAGAAAAATATTTAAGAAACATTTTCAGCTTAGTGTGAAACTAGGTGTCAATTACTGTCACATCCTAGTAAATGTGGTTTAAAAATCAGTTTTCAGAAAAAAAACACAGTATTCAGTTGTCCCTTTGCAATGTTATGACTGGAAACTCTTAAACTACATTCAAGTTATACAATGGCTATGGTTGAAAAGGACCTTAAGATTATCCAGTTCCAACCCCCCTGCTATGGCCAGGGATGTCTCACACTAAACCATGTTGCCCAAGGCTCTGTCCAACCTGACTTTGAACACTGCTAGGGATGGAGCATTTACCACTTCATTGGGCAACCTGTTCCAGCACCTAACCACCCTCACAGTAAAGAGCTTTTTCCTTTCTATCTAAGCTGAACTTACTCTGTTTTAGTTTAAGTCCATTACTCCTTGTCATATAATTTTTGTAAGTTTGTTTAAGTTTTGTAAGGCAAGATTGCTAGATTTGAAATACAGCTTCTTTTACAGATTACTGCTGGTGAAATTCCAACAAAACCTACTTTTTATACAAGTAATAGCAGAAGGGACTGCCAAGATTAACAGTAAAAATATGTCAATATTGAAATAATTTTGGAGTGAAGAATTAACTGCATTCATGTGAGATGACTTTCTGCATTCAAGTGAGATGCACTGGCTCTCCAAATCAAAAATAAAGCATGAACTTCAGTCTCACTTACTGCCACAATGCATATCTGCAGTCCTTGCTGACTACAATATTTTGTATTGAAAAATCTGATCCAGAAGATCTGTACACTCTTCTCAGTACTGACCTAACCAAACTCCCTTTACTTCAGATCAGCATGATACAGTCCACCAGCTTGCTGAAAGCTGAACTAATTTATCTTTCTTACCAGGAAAACCTCCTTAGGGACAGCTCTCAACTTTAAGCATACAACCTTGAGTTATGGTCTGAAGGATAACTGCATACTTTTCTCTAAATGAATCTGAAATTTATATAGAAAACAAACCGTAGAGTGCTTAGATGCAGTTGGTATCACAGTTTTTTCTTCTTGGCTCTTGGCCTTTGATCGAGTAATCCTCCCAGAGAAAGCAGGAGCTGCCTGGAAACATCCCCAAGGAAACAGGAGTTAGCATAATCCTTATCCCCCGCCCTATCATTGTCAGAGTAAGCAAAAAGCTCAAGTGTTAAAAGCAACATGCCTGAGCAGAATGTGTCAAGTGTGTAATGTGAAAACTTCTAGTCAAGTGGACTAAATAGGAACAAGTTACCGATTCTAAAATAACTTAGTTGTTTCATTTGTGGATGAATCATTCCAGTTTTTGAAATGATAACATAGTCATAAATACAAAAATCAACATTTCACTAGTACTATTTCCAGCTTTGCTAAAAAATAAACAAAAAAACCCTAAAGAGCCAAATCATCCCCTTATTGTTCCTTCTTAGAAAATAAATATTTATGAAGTATTTACAAAATAAACTGTTTGGCATAATATACACATCATTTTATGTACAAATAGAAATGTTAATATCTTGTACTACACATACTTCACTTATATATATATATATTTAATATTACTCTTATTACCTTTTCTCTCTGCTTCACTATCACTGGATCTTCAGGTATAAATGAGAGAAATCCTGGTGCAGCTGGTCTATATAACCCAACTTTAAACACACCCTTTTTTGCTTTCTCTCTCTGCTCTCTCTGTTTTCGAAGTTCCTTTTCTTCCTTATAGCGCTGGAGCATTTCCTTGCGTTCATTAACCCTCTTGGAGGTTCCATTTGTAGCTTGCTCTGAAGCAAAGATGGAAGGCAGGCACATTACAAAATCTTGAAGATATTTATGAGTCAACAATAAGCATATGACAGACACCAGTTAAATGTCAGATGAAAATTTAGATTTGAGTTTTTCAATTCTTGAATGACAAAGCCACCTCCCATTGATTATTAATAGCAAAATGCATTCTTCTTTTAGCTGCTGCAGACCATTCAGAGCAAAGCCTCGGCCGTACCACCAGAGCAGTGAGGAGGATAAAGCTGTATTAAGACTTTATTTTCTCAGAAAAACTGGTAGTAATTTTTTGACTTTTAAATCTTTTCTTCAAATTAAAGCATTGACCACAATTAGGTTCTTGTGATAATGTTACTAAGTCTACCTAAAACATTTTTAATGACTTAAAAACGGTTTCTAAACAAGTTTTTACTTACTCTGCTTGACACTGCTGTTTTCTTGAGAACATGTTTCACTCCTTTCCTTTAGTTGAGGATTTCCCTTCTCTCTTGAGAGCTGAACGTTGACATCTGCCAATCCAAACTGTCTGCCCTTTTCAAACAACTTGTGTCTGTTCTCCTTCTGAAGCATCGATTTTCTACGTGCCACTTTTGTTCTGAGGGCTTCTGTACTCAGATCCTTTTTGTATCGACTGGCAAACTGGGAGGTAGCAGCCATCTTGATGACCCTGGACAAAACCCATAATGATTAGGAAAAAAGTTGTTATGGTTTGGTTTGCTCTTTTCATTCAAGTTTGTATGTTACAAACAAAGCCGTGGGTTCTTTGGATTGTATATGTACCAGAGAAAATGCAAATGACAATTTCAGTAATGACTCTATCAGTCCTCTTTATGCATTCAAAAGGCTAGCTTGATAAGTGGTCAGCAAGTTTGACACAGAATTAATAGGGGACTCGGTGTGACTGTCAGGGATTGGCCTGCCACTCTGTTTTTAACACAGATGTTTTTCATGTTAAGGAGACAAGCAAGTAATTACAAGGTTGTAGGACAATACTTGGAAGCAACACTGCCACTGAGCACTTAAGATTATATCCTATCTGATAACCAGGCATTTTTGTCATGCATCAGAGTTCTTGGCACCATTTCCAAACAGTGTTCCCAGAATGCTACTGCAATACAATAGCATTTATTGCAAGTAGGATTTCTCCCCTATTTTTTTACCCAAGGAAGACTTACTGAAACACCAGTTGGTCTGTACATACTTTACAGAAAGCTTTACAGTAAGAAGAGCAACAGAGTGAAACTAAATAATCAGCAGTTATTCATTTATCAGTAAAATGGCCATTTACTGAAGTTTTTAATTTCAAAACAACAAACTTTGATCAAACTAAAGGACTCATCAGTGACCTGGACTGAGAATATCAGCCTGGACTATGGGTGTGCAAGATTTCTTGAAGTTAATCCACTCCATTGGTTACCAAAAGCCAAAAACACCACCAGCAGCCTATCTGAAAAAAAACAATGACAGAAGAGAGCTCCAAAATAAACAGAAAGAGTACAGAAATAAACTGTATGTCCTCAAGTAAAAAGCAAACAGGGAGAGAATCTGAGCTATCCTTAGAAGGAATACAAAGTCTGTTCAGCTACCATTACTGCTGGCAGCAGCAGCTCCTTGTTTCCCACTTTATGGAGTGAGCGACTTGCACAGCACCAGTAGTACAGGCACACTCATCTGGAAGTGCTTTAGAATAGAATGCACAAATAGAGTAGACTAGAATGTACAAATTTAGAAATAATGTACAAATTTCAGTGTGTATATTTTACCTTTTTTTTTTTCCAAATACTGCAAAAGCGGCAATAGAAGGTAAACAAGTAAACGGGAATGAATGAAAATCAAAACTCAGCTTAAAGCACTCAGAGACTGGATGTCTTCCACATAATTCTGACATACCTCGTGTATGTCAGTCCCATCCAATTCTATGAACATCTTAAGTTTCAGCCTGCATTTTACATTCCAACTTTCAGAGATTATTAACTGCCATCTTTAATCAATGAGTGCAAATGATCAGACTACCTCTACTGTAGTTCATAGGTCACATTTGCCTTGCTTTATATCCAAGTAATTAAGAAAGGTTAATTCATGAGCATCTCCAGTAATAATCTTTGAACTGATCTGGTTAGTAATTCCTACTGTATTACAGAAATCCATGAAGAAAACTATCAGAGGAATATATCTCTACTACCTAATTTCTAGAAGAATCAGGCTTTTTGATTCCAGTGGATGAAAGTCACTCCTAAAAACAGCAGCTAACATCAAGCCTTTACACCCATCCTTTGCGGGCTTCCAGAAGAAATTCCCTAAGTTTACCTTTAGCATGTACAACAATGGTACTTTCAACGTGTATGTGTAATTTTTGATTCAGTGCCTTGAGGAAACGCAATATAACCTATATGCTCAGAATACACATTGTTTTCTATCAGGCAAGCTTACAGAAAGCTGCATTTGCTTTCAACACGGATACATATTTAAAGGATTTTTCTGTTCTATTTTCTACTTTGAATAATCTTTTCCTAGTTATTGTGGTATAAATGCACTTAAGGCCTTCACACATGAATAAGCCTCAAGAACAAGTGATTTCAGTATATAATCCTACAGAAGAATTGATCTGAAGCTTGAAGGTGGCAAATATAAGTAAAGACACAGAGCTGCCCACGGAGGTATTATCATCTCAGATCCTAGGTCAGCAAAACCAATACAAGAGATTAACCATTATTGCTTTGGGCTCATTAAAACTGTATGGCATGTTCAATGCCCTGAGCATCTCTTTAAGACGAAAATACCTGTCTGCTTTTCTTCTCTGGCTGTTTTTTCAGTAGTACCTTGCCCAAACAGGAGTCTAGAGTCGTAACTTAGAACTACAGAATGGTTTGGGTTGGAAGGGGCCTTAAAGCTCATACAGTTTCAACTCCCTGCCACAGTCAGGGACACCTTCTGCTAGACCAGTTTTCTCCGAGCCCCATCAAACCTGGCCTTGAACACTGCCAGGGTCGGGGCAGCCACATTAATTAGACTTTAAATTAGCACAAATTCAAGACCAGTGGCAGAAAAGTGACAAAGGGCTTATGCAAAACCAAGGATACGTGACCAGATAGCATAACCTCTCAAAATTAAAGTTGAAAATTTATAGGATTGATTTTTATACATATATGTGCCTGCATATATATAAACAAACAAAAGTGAGAGAAAAGACCTACTTTTGATCAACATCACCACACGCACCAAAAGGAGTAACACAGACATGAAAAAGGTGTAGGTACTGAGTTTGCATTTTTTAGCCTGAATAACGACAAAACAGAACTATTTTTAAAGCAAGAACCCAGCAAGTTTAAGGGCCGCACAGGGTCTAGACTCAAAGGTTTCGAGACGGGGGTCACGACAAACAACACGCCATTCTCCATCCAGCCCCTGCTTCCCTCCGCAGCTCCTGCGTGTCACCGCACATCTTGCCCCTCAGCTCCTTCCCCGCCACGGCCCCACCGTGTTTTCAGGCCAGCTCAGACAAAAGACGCGGCTGCCAGGCCCCCTCCCGAAGCCCCGCCATACCTTGTGCCCACACTGCTCGCAACACTTACAGAGCCTCCTGTCTCGGCCCTCACTTTCAAATCTCACGTGACAACGCTCATTGGCCAGTCCGGGCCGATCCGCAAGCTCTCATTGGCCCACTCATACCGACCGTTGATGGGAAGAGCCGCGTATTCTAGATGCTTATTGGCCCCTCATGATCGCCACGGCTGATCTTTATTGGCTGTACTTAGTATTTTCCCCCTCGCACTTGCCGCTTATTGGCTGACGAGAGGAGGGAGGCGAGGCCTTTTTCTGGCGTCCCACCTGTGGTGGGGAGCCGTTCTAAGATGGTGGAGGGGGTGGTTTGGGTGGGTGTTCAGTGTCTCATGCTCCGGGAGGGCTCGGGGGCAGGGTGAGGGTTTCGCTCCGCTCCACCCCGTCCGGTTACCTCGGCGCCCAGGCTGGTCTGTCTGTACCTAAGTGTCGTCTTATGCCGCCGTCTGAGGAACCGAAGCCAGGTCTACCCAGGCTTTACAAAACCTAGGGTTGTCGAGCTTTTGCCGCACCAACTCTCTTTAAGTCCTGTATTCGCATCGTACCAGCCTTGCGGTTCGCTGTGGTGAAGTGTGTTTAATGCGACTCTGGTCTGCAAGACGGTTTGCTCTGCGTTTGTCTATCAGCAAAATTAAAATGTAAAAACGTTATTGAGGGAACCAGCCGGTTGGTGGCACTGCAAAAACGTAGGCAGCGTTTGAACAGAACAGGAAATAGCTGAGCAGCTGGCGCGGTGGCAAACGGGACGAGCAGACCTTCTGACAGCCTACAAATGCGGCATCTCTACATGGCATTCCAGTGAAACGTCAGAAAATTTTTACATAAACGCGATTACAGTGGATGGAGACAGTAATCAGTGGGTTAAGAGCGAGAGCGGTGTGCCTTGAGCCGTTGGAGACTGTCTCACAGCTGGAGAAGCGGCCCCCCCCGGCTCACTCTGTGGGGTGACAGCAAAGATTCGCAAACATCGACCATCCTGACTAATCCTGCAATCACTGATTTACTGCAGGACAATAAAAGATGAGTATGGAAGTTATTAAGTGCTGCCGGGTTCCCTTGTGGCATGGAAAAGATCCAGTCGAACAACAGAGCTACAGGAGTTTGTAGACTCTGCCCACAGAGTTCTACCCAGTTCAGTCCTCAGTGTTTGCTGATGTTTGTTATTCCCCTTTTTCTCCCAAATGGGTGGAATTTGAGGGCACTCAGCAGTTCTACCTTAGAATATCGGGATATAGTCCAGTAATATGAACCATACCGAAGCACAAGTTTTAGGGGAAAAAAATTCTTTTAGGAGTGTCTTCCAACCAAAAATCATTTTTTCTTATTGTATACCTATATATGAAGGATTCCTTCCTGCTGAAACAACACTTGTCTCCTCCTTGGAGCATCTAGACCAGCACATTTGCTCGTTTCCACTTGTGGATGTTGATACTGAATTTAGGAGGCATGGCTGCACTTGCAGCTAGGGCTTTAATGTCACTAGCTCAAGTAACATCAGGGATGACGCACCTTCAGGGTGGACAGGTAACCCGAGTAGGTAGCTCGGGTCTTTGGCAGGCTCAGGCTCTGCTGCGCACCTTCATGGGTTGTTACTTGAGCTGGTGAGGTTAAAGACAGAATGAATTTACTTAGCATACTTCAGTGCCACCTTCCACTAACTGTATCTAGGTCATGGTAAGGGTCTCGATGATTTTGAGTAATGCTATGATTTTCAAGTACTGCCATGTCACTTTATGACAACGTGGTGTGCGCTTTTCAGCCAAATTCCTGATTGCCACTGATTTTATTGTATTAATAGGAATAAACATATTACCATTACATAGAGACAAACAAGCAATATAAATATATAAACTTATTATCCTACGAAGATATACATGCCTGGAAGGTTAAACCCATTTTCTTACAGAAAATGATTTTATGATAACATGCTTACATTTTGCCGATTGAAACTTTGAGAACTAATTTCACTTTATCTGTTTCTTGGCAATACAACTGTCATCATCAGATACATTTTATACTGAGGAAATGGTTATGTGGCAAGCTGCTGGCTTGCTGTTTCTACTCTTCATTTGTTCACATGGGACATTGTTTTTTGTGAGTGTGTTTCTTCCCACCCTTGCATAAATGCACCTTACTGAAGAATAATATGGAGTCTGTAGGTAAAGCTATCCCCAAATTTAGCCCAATTTCTGAATATATTTTTGGTGAATGAAGTTATAAAGCTGTAGCCCATAGCAAGACATACTTGTCACTTGCATGGAGTCAAAGAAAACCCCCTGTAGCAAACTCCCATAAGTGGAGCACAGCATGATGCTGCAGAGGGCACAAAATACACCTCCCACCAAGTAATTCATATCCTCTTAGTATAGTATGGTGCAGCAAAACCATTAAGGGCTATTCCCACTAACTTTTGCTTATGCTTTCCGTAAGTGGTCACTAGTTTTTTTTAAAAAAAGACCAATTCTAGATGTGGGGAATAGTTGAATTCCTGTCTTGCAACAACTAGGAAACAGTTAAGCCTTCTGCTGCAATTTCTTGCTCTGTTCTTTGAATTTCATTTTGCACTGTAGCAACTTTTTAATGGGACTATGAGACTGCCACCCACCAACCCCCTAGTGCCTCAGACTGTAGCCTGGAATGAGGGAATGGTCCAAGCAGGTGGGGCAAACAGACATTTGGACTCTCACCAGGATGATCTTGGAGAACATCTCCCCTTTCTTGGATATTTGCCCCACCACCTAGATAAGCACACACACAAATGACATCAAATTCAAACCCTACAGTCCATGGTGTTAAAAAGAAATTGGTGACATTGCTCTGTTCTTTCAAAAAGACTCCTAAACCCTCTATGTGTGGGCCCAGGATCCCATGCTGATGGAAAACCCTACATCTGGGCTACATGGCGCGAGTCTAAAACATCCCTGTTTGATGTCTCTGCTCATGAGGTGGGAGTTTCCACTCACCCTTAGAAGGTGTCTCACACTCTCCTGGCTATAAATAGAAAGACAAGGTACCTGACTCTGGGTATTATATTGCACTCTGGCAGCCTGATCCCTAGTTGCTAGATGTTGTAGCACATTTATAAGCTCCCAGCTTTCACTGAAGCCAGCCTAAAATGCAAACTAGCAATCTTTTAATGTAAAATACAGTTGGAAACAAAGCCTGAGTAGTTTTTATCTCAGCATATCTTTATATCCTGTGTTATTTATGCTGGATTTACACCGAATGTTCACTACTGTTACAGATTTCAGTTAAAAACCTGCTCTATCACTAGAGGTGAAAGTATCCTGCAGCTGGTTTCATCCTACAAGGCCCAAATATTTTTCTTAAGGAAATCACGTATCTTTCCAAACACACTCAAACCTTGGTTTTCTTCTATTAGGAAGAGGGGAGCAGGAATTACCTAAGAACAAACACTGGCTTCAACCATAAGGCCCTGCTGAGTTGGGACCAGTCTTTTTGGTTTTTTTTTTCCAGGGACTTTGTGGAGTTCCATGCCGGTTACTTCGGGTGAACTGTACTTTCATCCCTGTTAGCATGGCAGATGAAGAAACCACTTAGTGTGGTGGTATTAGAGGATGTTTCAGCAGCGTGAGGTAGGTTTCTAATTGAGATAGGCCAAGACCATTGTGTTATCGTTTGAAAAGAGCATCATTTTCCTTAGCTTAGATGAGATTTCTAGTATATGTGTGCGTGTGTATTTAATTTATTTTGGCTTAAAACCTGCACGTGTTTTTTTTTTGTTTTGTTTTCTCAGCATGCACCTCTGTGTCTTCACTGCCCAAAAGCAGAACATCTCATATGGAAGCTGGCTGTGACTGCTGGGGTTGTTTCATGATTAAAACAAATACAAAGCTGGTAAGGAACAGCTTGGTTTAGAGTACAACAATGCAAAACTTTGAGGAATATGACTGTTAATTAAGATGGAAACAATGAAAGAGCTGTAAGGAGTTGGTTAATCCTATGTACTCTGTCAGAGTTCAACTTCTCCAGGCCTGTGATAAGATAGGACTGGGTTTATCTCTTGTGTTTTTAATGTTCAAGGCTACTGAAATGCAAAAGTGCCAGATGGCCATGTAAGCTAAACAATGTGCAAAATCTTTCTTATATTATCACTAAATGCCCTGGCTGGGCTGGGAGGGGTGGGGGCAATGGGAGAAAGGTTTCTTAATCATTAGAAGGCACTTAGCAACAAATGGCCTTTAGCTGTATTTATCAATTTACAACAAAAGATTTGGTCTGTACCATTGTGAGGCCTTTTTCTAACATGACAGGGTACATATTTCATTACTCTGTAAGCTGTGGGACAATATCTTGTGTGTCAGTGTATGTCACTGGGCTGTGGTACCACTCTAGTAAATAATTTTTGTTTTCCATGTGCACAAACAAATCACCAAACCCCAGAAATTTCCCCTAGAACACGTGAAGCTACTCTGTCAGCAGCAGCTCAGTCCCATTGTTGTTCTGCGGTTTTGTCATGGTCCAGAGGAGAAAGTACTGGAAGGATGAGGAACTGTAGGTTCTGTTTTCCGTCCTGTCACTGATCTAATATGTGACGTTTGGCCAACTCACTTTACTTCTGTCATCCTTCCCATCCTCATGTTATCTTTGTATATAGCAGCCGTAGCTAACAGGGACTCTGGAGACTTTTGGAGATTCATCTCAGCCATCTGACATGCCATGTTCATGTGATCCTGTGTCTTGGCTAATTAGCTCTGCCGCTTGTCAGCACTGCGCTGTGCTGACACACACTGCTTTTTAGCTTGAGAATGGTCTCATAGATCTTCTCACAGTATTGCATTACACAGATTAAGTCACATCCCCACTGCTGCCTTCCTGCAGGTCAGAGAAATTGGACGTTTTTGGTCTGCTAGCCTTGCCCTTACTCTGGGTGATCTGTGGTCCTCCCTCACAGGACCTGCATCCCTCCTCAACTGCTGAAATCTTTGGGGATTTCATCTTGGGGGGGGGGGAAGGGGAAGCTCCTTGCAGAACTCCATTAGGCTACCATCTGGTGCCACTGCTTAATTCCCCTTTTCCCAATGCCTTCCCTTTGAATTTCCTTCTTGTTCTCAGTACCTTTGTTTTTGGAGGACTTTCCTGGTGCCCGACTGTTTCCCTTTGTAGGCTAAGGGCTCCAAGAGGATAGCATAAGGAAGATGTCTGGGATGATGCTTATGTGATGAACCACTGCCCAGGGGCTGCACAGCCTGGGACACATCTACACCAGGAATAGCAGCAGCATTTGCACAGACACTGCAAAGGGTACTTAGTGATTGTGCTGAGGAGGCAATCTTGGCAAAACAAGCTAGCTGGAACCAAGCTAGTGAGGGTCCATTACCTTGAAGGATGACCTTCAAGTACCCAGTAACCACTTAGCAGCTCTTTTGGTCTTGCAACCAGGAGCTGAGTAGATTTTAAAGCTGAAAGGTCTATCAAATGAATTTCTTTAGCCTCCTGCTGAGGGCCATACAGATTTTTATCCTGTTACCACTGTATTAAACGCACTTGTAAGCTGCTGGTGCCAGACAGCTGGCTGGGAGCTGGCACCCCTGTTGCTAAACTTCACAGCAGGTGGCACAGCGGCAGCAAGGTCCAGGCCTGGCGACACCAGGGCGAGAAAGGCTGTGAGGCCCCACGCTGCTCAGCTTGGGGGACTGCGGTGAGGCCGGTCCCCAGCACAGAGGTCTGTCTAGAAACATCCCTCGCCTCGAACTTGCCGGCGGGACCCCACGGGCCCTGAGGAGCACTCCGGATCCGCGAAGAGGACAGCCTCGGGGCCGTGAGCAGAGCTATAGTCTCTGAAAACACCCGACAGGCCCCGAGTCGGGACCCCGGCCCCTGCGGCCGCCGGTGCCTGGCGCGGTGGGGATGCCGGTGCCTGGCACTGTACGGGGGTGGCCTGCAAAACCGCAACCCCCCGGCGGGCCCGGGCTCGTCCCGCCCCGTCCCGCCCCGGGCGCGGATTGGCGCGGCCGGCCCGGCCCCTCCCGCCGCCGGGGCTGGGCGCAGGGGGGATCCGGCCGCGCCGCGGTCAGCCCAGCTTGGCCGCTTAGCGCAGCTAGTCGTTGCCGCCGCGGAGTCGGTATCTTCTGCGCGGGAGCGCGGCCGGCCCCGCTCCGGGTAGGCTTCTTGTGGTGGGGTTGGGACAGGGAGGAGGGGCATCCGCTGCTCGGTGCGGTTCGGCTCGGCTTGCTTCGACGCGGGGCCGCAGGCCGGGACGGGCAGGTGAGCGGCGAGCAGGCCCCGCACGCACCTCCCGCTCTCTGGCTGGCCACGGTGGTTCTGGGGGCCGTCTAGGGGCGCCCGGCCGTGTGCCGGGCAGGGCTGCGCGGCGCCGGGCTCCACGGAGGGCACCGGGCCTCCTCGCTCCCCCGGCGCGGCGCCTCCCCGCCCCCGGCCGCCCCCTCTCGTTTTTATTTTGTTCCGTGTTATTCCCGGCGCTCCTCGCACCGCGAGCACCCAGCTCCCGTGCACGGGGCGCCGCGCTGCCGGCGGTCGCCGCCTCCCTGAAGGTTTCATTGCGCTTCCCCCGTTGTGTCCCCTCCCCGGCTCCGCTGGCAGCGCTCCCGTGGCCTTCCCGCCTCCGGGCGGGCCCGGCCCGCCGGGTCTGACAGCGGGAGCCCGGCTGCGGGGGGAAGGAGAGCTCCGTGTGAGCCTGGTACCGGCCCCTCCGCTCGGCCCGGAGCTGCTCTCCTCCCATGCGGTTGCATAACGCGTGGCTGAGGGGGCTGGGGGACGGCCCGGGAGCTGTTTTTTGGCGGGTCATGGGCTCTGGGTGGGCCCGCCTGCAGGAACGCCGGGTTTTTCCTTAAAAAAGACAATATCAAAACTAACCCCCCACGTATTTTTAACCAAACTTTAATCTTCTGGGCGCTGTCACTTCCTGATGGTGTGTTTCTGCATGGCTTACGCCGTGCTCATGCATCTGTCAGCCTTCCAGAGGGAAGGGTTGGGGAGCTCAGAGAACATAAACAGTGATCTGAAAAGACAGCTTTAATCGTTGTTAGGTATTGTAGGTAGTACTTTAATAATGTGTTCACGTGGGGGTGGTGTAAGGACCTAAGGGAAGGTTAAGTGTACAATTACAGGGGAGAGATTTCTCCTCAAAATTACTTCCTTCAAGGCCTTACTCGAAACAATAAGCGTAGCTTCTAATTTCTTCAGTAAACCGAGTTTATTGACTTGTGCCGTGTGGCTTCCAATTGGGAACAAAACGTGTATCGGCTGGAGAAATGAGATTGACACTCGTCCTGTGAGATGTTTTGTACCATGCTAAACAAGAGCTCATGTCTCTTGTCTGTGTTTATAAATAGCCGGGTTGGAAGGTCTGTTAAGCACAGCCGCAGCAGCTCGGGGTTCGTCGAGGGCTGTAAAACCAGCCTGCGAAGCTGTGTACATACTCAAGTGGTTAACCCTGCTGTGCTGCGAGCTGCCTTGGCTATACCATAGCTCTCGGTATGCGGTGTTGGTAGCGAGAGATATCTAGGCTAGCTTTGAAATGGGCTAATGTGTGGCAGAGAGTCGAGTCACAAGCCTTAATGAGTGTTTGCGTAGTGCTTCGAATTTTCTCGGATGAAAGGTTTTAAATAATCGGCCATTATAATTGTCTGTCACCCCTAGAGAAGAGCCCCCCCAAAAAAATCCACATGGAAGTAGGCAGTTGTTTTGGAGGTCCAAAGTCTAAACCTGTAAATGCCTGTAGGTGGTTAGTGTTGTTACTGCTTAACATGGAGATGGCAAAATGACTGACTGAAAGAAAAAATGAAGATCTAGTTTTGCTCTCTTTTTGAGCCATTCTCTGAACATCAGCGGAACAAATGACATCCTGCTGATGGGTGAGCTACTTGTTCTTCAGTGCCCCGAAGAATTCCAGGTGTGACTCTGGTTGCACTAGTGTTGTGTTGTTTTTCCTTTTCCCACAGATTTTTCCCACTTCTTACTAGTTTAAGCCTATTTTTCAATTTTCTAATTCATTTTTGTCCATTTCTAACTCTTTTTTTTCAGCCCTTTTTTTCCCTTTTCTAACCGGTTTGAAGCCAATTTCTTTCCGTTTCTACACCATTTTGCCCACTTCTAAGGCGGTTTTAGCCTTTTTTATTTTGTTTTTC
>JBCJKH010074365.1:0-10259 GCA_039877255.1 Loriculus beryllinus | reverse complement strand
CGTTCTCTTGCAATCTGCCCAGCACCAAGGCCTCTGGATTGCTCACAAAATGTCCATTGTCACACAGCCAGTCCACAGACCCCCACCTCACAGCAACTTCCTTTCAGGTAGTTGTAGAGAGCAATAAGGTACCCATGAGCCTTCTCTTCTCCAGACTAAACAACATCAGTTCCCTCAGCCGTTCCTCATTAGACTTGTGCTCCAGACCTTTCACCAGCTTCATTGCACCTCAATGTCTCTTGGAGTGAGAGGCCCAGGAATGAACATAGGATTCAAGATGCAGCCTCACCAGTGCTGAGAACAGGGCACTGCCCTGGCCCTGCTGGCTATGCTATTTCTGATACAGGCCAGGATGCTGATGGCTTCTTGGCTGTCTGGGTGCAAGCTGGCTCATGTTCAGTGTCTGTCAATCAGCATCCCTGAGTCCTTTTCCACCAAGCAGCTTTCCAGCCACTCTTCCTCAAGCCTATAGCATTGCATGGCATTGTTGTGACCCAAATGCAGGACCCAGCACTTTGCCTTGTTGAACCTCACACCACTGGCCATAACCCATTGATCCTGTCCAGATCCCTCTGCAGAGCCTTGGTGTTATCTGCAAATTTACTGAGGGTGCACTCAATCCCCTCATCCAGATCATCAATGAAGATGTTAAATAACACTCTCCCTAATGGCTAGCCATGATGGACACACCACTAGTGACATCTGGATGTGATATCAGTGTTGAATACTTTACTAAAGTCCAAAAAAACAGTGTCCACAATCTTTCCCTCATCACCCAGCTGGGTCACCTCGTCGTAGAAGGAGATCAAGTTGGTCAAGCAGGACCTGCCCTTCATGAACTCATGCTGACTGGCCTTGATTCCCTTGGTTTTCAATGCGTGCTTTGTGATCTCACTTATGATTGTCTGCTCCAAGACCTTTTCTGGCACTGAGGTCAGGCTGACAGGCCAGCAGTTTCAAGAGTCTTCCTTCCAGCCCTTTTTATAGGGAGGCGTCATGCTGGTCAACTTCGGGTCTTCAGAGACCTGCCCATCAGACCAGGACTGCTGATAAATACATGCATGGGAAACAGACCTGAATGGTGGAGAACATTTTAACCTATAAAAAAAAAATAAATAAATTAGAATAACCAGTGGCTGAATTGTAAAGCTAAATGATTCTGAAAAAAGAGTTACTCATAATGATTTACTAGTACATTTAAGTTTGAAATGGTTGCAGCGGTCTTGTATAATCTCATCTTGAAACCAAGAACAGAAATTCTTGTGTTTCAGGAGTCTATTAAGCTCCTTCGTAATCAGACAGCATTTGCACATATGAAACGGCACAGATTTGACTCCCATTACATTCTTTGACTTACAATCACATTTTCATAGACACATTTGCAAGTCTTTCAAAACAGAGAAGTTTTTCAGCCTGAGGTAAAACATGGCCATAAAGATAATGTCCTAACAGAGGACTGTTGCTCTGCTGAAGTTAAATCTTACCCAGGCTTTACTTCAAACTAAGCACAGAAAATCCTGTAAGTAAGGGAAGGTACAATAAAACCTAAAGACTTAAACTAAGGTTTCTTGGGCTTTTTTTTTTCCATTTCCCTTTTTTCTTTCACAGAATGACAGTTAAATTATAATAGAATTTGCCTATGACATAATTCAAGCTACAACTAGCATATGCTAATGTACTCAGCTGCAGAAGTAAAATATTTTTAATTAACTGTCATCAGTCTAATTGCTTGAGCATTAATAACATTTGCTTTCTAAAAGTTTTGGAGAAACGTTTCTTTGTGATAAGTAATACCCTTTGTTACTTTCCGATTTTTTAAGTGCTGTTCATTGGCCTGAGTTTTCATTATCATTTATTGCTTGCTAATTTAAGCAAATTGTTTAAGTATGAATTCTGTCAACTCATTCGACACCCTCAATACATTTATCACTTATTCAGAAGGAAAAATTTACAAATTGGAACTGTCACTAAAGTTAAGTTGATGAGTTTTAGATTTTAAATATTGCTACATAGAAACATTTAAAATCATGATAAATTGTGCATTTTTAAAAATTAAATAATAAAATTGGGTGAAAAATGTACTATCTTTTGTCTTTCTTCTAGATTTAGTGTGTAAGCATTATTTTCTTTTATCCATACCTATAAAGATTTTTTTTTCTCACTTTTCCTTGCCTTCCTTTGCTTTGCCTTGTCTTTTTTGCTCTTTGTCTTTCTTCCTTCTCCTTTTCCTTTTCCTGCAATCTCACCAGTGTAGGTGCGTTTCACAAGTACTGATCAGAAGTCTCACAAGATACTGTGGAAGTTGGCTAGTTTGCTCCATTCCTACACAACTATTTTGGTAGGTGAAATCACCTGAAAGCAACCCAAAATATAGCACCACGACTGGTGTTTCTTACTCTGACAAATGACAGCTAAGGTTTTGGTTTGGTTTTCCTAATGAACCACGTGATGCATCGTATGTTCTATATTCAGCTCCAATGAACGGATGTCATGAGCACTTCAATAAGCCAGCTTCAACATTTATGTGAGTTTGACCTTATATAGTAAGAGTAAAATGTGATTTGGGCCGTGTAAGTTTGTAAGCACCTAATTTGAAGGATGAAAGGATTTTTTTCCTCTCAATGACCGAGCTGTTCCTCTCTGAGAACAAAGCCAGTTTAAGACCTTCCAGAGAAAGAGAACGGGGAAATAAATTTAAAAAAAAAAAAAAAAAGAAAAAAGAAAAAAAGAAATAAAAGCAGAGAAAGAACAAAGAAACAAGAAAAAAAAAAAGAAAAGTATTAAAAAGAAAAATAATGAAGAAAAAAGAATAAAATAAAAAGAACCACTCAAAATCTCTCTAGCCATTTTGCAAATTGCAGGCCATTGCCTGCAAATTACACTTCCTGAGGCAGAAACGCAGGCATTGCCCATCCAGCCTGTCAACTGCTACAGGCTTTCCAGAAGCACCACTCTCTAAAGTTGTCAACAGTGTATTTTACAAAGATATACAGTTAGAAAGGAAGCAGGTAACACAGAGATAGCCTTTATTCAGTGCAAGAGGCACGCACAGCCCTTTTCTAAATTGTTAGACACAGCTGTTCATCAGCAAACCAAACTGTTAGCAATGAAACCATGGAAGAACAGGGTGTTGCAAGTTTCCAGACCAAGCCTGCAAAAGACATTGTGAGACTGCAGCATGGAAAGTAAGGCCTTTGGAGATTTGTACTCATGCAAACAATCACTGGACTACACGAACTTTGGAAGTAAATTATTGGATTTGGAAGAATAAAAAAGACACTCCAATTTCAGGGCTTCCCTACCATAATTCTGCCATTAGAGGTCTAGTCTTTAACATCATCACCATATGTTAGGCTGTCTCACATCTTGCTTGTTAAAATATAACCTATTATTTTTATATTTGTTGAATAAACAGTAGCCAGGAAATTCTTTAAAACTTCTATTACTCACACAGTATTTCCTTCTTCTCAGATATTTAAGAGACTTGTTCTTAAACAAGCAGAAAATGGTTCTTCTGTTCATATTTTGTCTGTTCTGAGTAGTGCAACTTTATTGATTTTTCTTTCTGACATCTGGGACAGAGGAATTGAATTCTGCATTTAGTAAGTGATGAGTGCACTTTGGCCTGGAAGTGTTCAGGCTACTGATTCAGTGAATATATTCAGGCTATGGAGATCAGAGGGTTCCTAGCTTCAAATGCTCAGTTTTAAAAATAAAATAAATGAAAAATCCCTCATATTTTTGCAAAACCTGTTTACAGCAAAATTATTTTTATTCGATTTAAAGACTTCCTGTATTTTTATAAAACAGACTAAATTCTAAACCAGAAGTCTTCTTTAGAATTAGGTATCTATTTAGACACAATCAGTGACACCACCATCCCTGTCTATCTGCTGACCATGTGCTATATTAATCTAATATTTCAGTATTTTTGCTCGATAAATAAATCACAGAGATTTTCAGCCTAGTACCAGTCCTAATTATTAATCAAACTTGCTTTCCCCATGGCAAAACAACTGCCTACCTTTAAGCAGTTAACTAAGTTTTCCAAAGTCGATTAAACAACCTCTATTACTCAGAATATGTTTCGTGCTACAAATGCAGTGTTAACTGGCACACAATAAGGAGGTACTAGTCAAGCATTTGCAGAAATGGGGCAGGTTTCTCTTTTCACATAGAATATTTTTCTGCCTGTATTTTAAAGAAAATGGTTCACAAGGTCATATTGGCCAAGCACTGCAGGAATCTATAGAGATTCAGGGGCTTGTGTTTCCTCAGACATATTTTGTTTTTAAGCTCAAAGCTCTGTTTCTCTGCACTTTTCAGTGTTGATATAAGCAGCGCAAAGGTATTAACTTTTCTGGTTTTTATCTAGAGGATCTTTGCACAGTGACAGTTTTTTCCACAAAAAAGAAGTCCAAAACCAACCAACAAACAAAACCCACCAGCTAACCAGGCTGCTGGTGAACAGTAACATAAATATCCAAATTTGCAAAATCATGTCTGTAATTTGCATGGAACCTTAGCTTTTCAGTTATCTAGCATTGCTTCCATAGGTGCAACTCAAAAAGAAAATTTGCACATTTATGAAAAACATTGATTTGCCTTTAGAAGTAATCAATCGTCTTGAGATTAATGAGCTCATGAGCACCACATCCATTACAGGCCTATAGTCTCTGTTAAATTCAATTGAGATGAAATGTAACACAGGTGCATTTCTGCTTTCCAACTCTACCCAGTAATAAAAGCAACTCTCCTCCCTTCTCCTCTGTGTGGGTAATTGGAGTAATTAGTGTCTGGTTCTGCAACCATTCTCAGCATCTCAAAAAGGATGGGACCATCAGGAAAGAGTCTTCAATGTCTACTTCTGGTTTTCATTGTGGCTGTAGGCAGATTACTCAGGAGTTGTCCCTACTGTGTACAGTCTCTGTCCATGGGCCTTTCTTCGTTGCATGTTTTTGTCTGTATGCAACTTCTTTCTACTTGTTCTGACATTGGAAAGTACTTAGCGCAAGGTAAGAGGGAATGTCATTTCCACCACTCACGCACAAAAAAAAGTGTGGGTGTGACTTGCTAAAGGATGGGAGATTGGATGTACGGAAACTTGCAGATGTAATGTTGAAATGTGGTTAGCAAAGGAGTGAGCAGTGACTACAGAGGCCATGAAGAAGGTCAGGCAGCTCTGAAGTATGAGGTAGAAGAAGGGGTATATATGAAAAAGGTACTCACACCTGGAAGAGCCGTGGTCAAGAGGGTAGTTGAGCTCTGCAGAGGTGTTTGTGAAGATATACCGGGAAATACCCAGAAAATTGACCTGGATCTGGCTCTGGTTTTATCTTTACATCTGGGCCTAACTTCAAAGTTGGCCCTACTTTGACTGAGACTTAGATCAGATGATCTCCAGAGATCCTGCTAACCTAAATTATTATGTGTTACTATGATTTTAATAAGCACTGTATCTAATTAAGATATATATCCTAGAGTCAGATTCTAGGGGAAAAAAAAGTCCAATTCAGTCTTAAAAGAAAGAAACTGAGAACAATGTCTCAGGTTACCTGTCCTTTCACATCTGTCTGAGGACTCTCTGGTACTCCTCAATCCTTCTATGTGTGGCTCACTGCATTCACATAATTCCCTACTTCCTCCTCATTCCATGATTGAGAAATGGCCTTTGAAAAACTGATTAAAAGTGTGGATGGCTTAGACATTAAAAAGGGAATAGCAGTAGAAGGAGGAAAAAAACCCAAGCAAACAAGAAACACATTTGATGCTTTGTTTCAAGGCTTCAGTGTTCCCTGCTAGTTATAATAATGATAGCTCAGACATAATTAAGGATATTAAAAAAAATTAAGGATATTAAAAGTTTTAACCTGCTCTGTGTTAGTGCCTAATCCTTACAGCTAGCTGCCTAGGGACTTTTCACACCCAAATCATGCATCCCCCCTTTTCATAGGGAATCCAGAAAATAATAAGATGAAAAGGCACCTCCTGAGCAATCCTGGGGGAGAGAATTAGATGTACACCACCTGAGAGTATTTGGCTGACATCTTGAAATGAACTCTTTCTCCCATACCTGTATTTCAGGCAGATATTCTCCTGTCTCGCAGAAGCTGATTAGACTTAGGTGTCTGAGTATTTCATGTCCTAGAATCCAAAGCTACCCCTAGAACTGTCTCTTTATATATCTCATGGTCATTTGTGTCCGTGTCATCTTTGGGCACGGAACCTACTTTCAGCACTCCTGAGACAACAGATGACTAGCAATAGGTATTAAAGATGTTTGGTGTGGCTGGTCAAAATTTGTCCCAGTACTGATGAAAAACATTCCTTCTCATTCCCACAGAAATATGGTAGGGCCCCGACAGTTAGCAGTTTGACAGCTGTGTGTCAAAGTCAGCAAACTTGAGTAAGAGCAGTATCAGCACTAGCTCTAAGCTCATTGACCCTGGATGCATGGTAGGTTATAATACCTTGCAAGACCTTTAGCTCAGACTTGGAGGTGATTGTGAGTGTGTTAGTAGTTCTACCTAGCATGGAACATAGGGCTGCACTCACTGCTTTATCACTTCTGCCTTCTTTGCAGCTATGGTCAGGGGTTTCTGCAAGACTTTGTGTGATTCCTAGTATCTGTTTAAATGTCTTAAGAGTGTGTGGGCATTTGTATATTGCAGTATATGACAGATTTGCAAATGTCAAGGGCATTTGGATTTCAACATCAAAGCAGATATACTCTCACATGCCTCCAAGGATTGATTGCATATTCTAGTAAAGCTTTGCTCAGGTGCCTAAATTTCTCTACAAAATCTGGTTTGTTTTACTTCTGTCTTGTACTTAGTCTTAACCTTTTGGTGGGACTTTCCAGGACTTTTTTTCCCCTGACTAGCAATAGGATTATGCAGATACAGTTTTCCACAGGAACTGGATTTTCCCACATAACCACAATCTTGACAAATAAGGTCAGACTTGTAGACAGCTCTTTTACTGTGTTTGAATAAAGGTGCTTAAATTGAGAGAAAAATATGGTAAGTGATAATAAGGTATTGTTTGCTAATGACTTGAGGATGTATGCAATCACGGCACATTGCAGATAGGTGTTATAATAATATTGCTTTCCTCTGTGGGATGAAATGGAGTTCATGTGTTGCAACAAATTCCCATAGACAAAGGCTTCTCCCAAAATCAGTGCATTCATATGATGCCATGTTTGTGTATGTTATCCTCTGTCATGATCTGTGTGCATTTGTAACATGATCTGTGTACTGTCACCGTTTCCATGCTCAAATGCAGCTTGAGGTTGGTAAGAGAACTGAATTAGAAGTACCCAAACTGCAGGTTCTCTTTCTCTCTCCTCAGTAGTTTTAGTAGGCAGTGATATTTGAACACTTTAAGCTCACTTGCCCAGGTTTTCTATTTCAGTTATACTGAAGGTTGAGAACCACAAATCCTAAGCATGAGCACTGTATTTTTGGAATTAATCTCCTGTGTCAGGTGATAGAAGACTACTGAAAAGCTTTTGTATGAATTTCTGCTGACAGCTCTAAATATGACAGGAGTATGTTTTTAATTATTGTATATGCCTCCTTTCACCCTCCTCTCCCCTCCCATCCCCCCCCCCCCCCCCAAAAAAAAATAAAATTACTTTGCTTGGATCACTGTCTCAACACAAAAATTTTCATGCTACTGCGTAGCTATTTAATGAAAAGGCAAGTGCTCAATCAATCTAAAGTGAACCTCCTAGTCCTGGAGCTGGATGTTGGACAAAATGGCTTCTTACAGATCAGTAAACTACAAAAATATATATGAACAAATTCCTATTATGCATCTGAAAGTGAGAAGTAGAGAAGTGAATTGATCAGGATAGTTGTTTGCAAGGAAAAGATGCCATAACTCTTGAATTGGGAGGACTACTTGTAGTGAGTATACACACATGGGGGTGTGAGTATGTTTCTTCTGACTTAAGCAGGGAAAATTTGCACTTTGCTGTTCCCAAGGGAAAGTAGCTTCCCAGTTAGAGCTAGCAGAAAACTGAAATTAATAAATGACGCTGTAAGTTCCTCCAGTTTTCTTGTCTCGTATGCTTTTTACCCCATCATGATTTCATCCAAAAGCAAGTGGTGTTTATTCTCTACTGCTTCACTTAATATCTTACTTTTGGTTTAACAATGCTAAACTTGATAGTTTACTTTGTTAGTTATCCAATTTTAGTCTCTTTGTATTTTCATACTGTTTAGATTAGCATTCGACTTTTAACTTTGTGACACACATATTACTTGTGACTAAACTAGCAAACATTTCTGATGCCATCTTCAACCTCAGCTGCAGCACTATGAGCTAGTATTGTTCTGACATGATAGCATGCATAAAATACCCTCTATACATTCATATAATATGCTTCAGTTTATGGATGGGTTTAATTCTGTTAGGCCTCCCTGGGAGTTAGAGAAGGCTGAATCTCATGAAGGGAGAAAAAATTTCATTGATGAAACATATCTACAGCCATCAGTGCTTCTCGAACTTGAGAAATTGGCCCTGAGTAGTTCTGGCTACCTTGATTTGAACAGAACATCTCACAATCCCATTTCATGGTGGTGTGATTACCAGAAGGAAGGAGGGATTCCTGTGCTCAGGATACTTGCTTTGACCTTCTCATTTCATTAATGTTAATGACTTTCTTTTTAGCTTTGGGCAAGTCCTTCTCTATCTCTGGATTCTTATTTGGTTTCTGTCTGACGACACCTTCACAGGGCTATCGAGTATGACTACATAGTTCAAAGATGTAGGATACAAGTGGGAAACGTTGCACAAATGCAAGGATTATTTTCTTTTTCTTGGACAATTTTTATTGGGAAGGGTCCTAAATTCCTCCAGTCTCAGAACATGAACTATTCTCCAAGTTTCTTTTCTATTCTGAAATATTCTTGATAAGACTGTAACTGTTTCAAGCTACCTTTCACTAAATAACTAATCATAGAAGAGTTAGGGTTGGAAAGGACCTTAAGCAGGGACACCCCACACTAAACCATGCCACCCAAGTCTTCGTTCAACCTGGCATTAAACACTGCCAGGGATGGAGCACTCACAACCTCCTTGGGCAACCTATTCCAGTGCCTCACCTCCCTAACAGTAAAGAATTTCTTCCTTATATCCAATCTAAACCTCCCTTGTTTAAGTTTGAATCCATTACCCCTTGTCCTGGCACTACAGCTGCATGAACTATATTTCCTCCTGACTGCTATCCTCTATCAACATACGTAAGATGATCACACAACAGAAAGGAGGGAGGTTATATAAAAAAGACCAGGACTAAAAAAACCTGTGACATTATCTTCTACCTTGGTTTATATTGTCTTAAATTATGCAAGCTATACCAAACACGCATGTGTGATTTTCATGTGTAACATTTCCATCTATGAGAACACACATCAGCGTATGCAATTTCCCACTTACACATGTCTGACAAAAGCAGCAGTGGGTAAATCCATGCATTTATTCCACAGGAACAGGGTAACATCAGTCTGAAAATGTCTCTAGTCTTTCATCATTACTACTGCCAGCAGTATGCAACATAAAACCTTCTAAAGAACAGTGTAATCATAAAAATGCAGAGAAGATTATACTAACAATTCAAAATGAATAGGCTCTTGCCATGCAAATCATGCTTGTGCTGAAAGAACATGTTTTTTTACAATAAGTTGGTGATGATTCATTATTTTACAAGAGGAACTGGGTAGAGATTACAATAGTGGAATCAATGACAAAAACTATTCAGTTTAGATATTTATGTTTAGGGTTTTTTTTAATCAGCAATGGAATAATATAACTCTGGTTTTAAGTCTGGTGCCAGAAGAGGTCTTGAAATCTCCAGCTGATCACTTTATATGAGATGGCAACAAAGACTGTGAATGATGTTTTCAAGAAGCAGGTATGAATACATTATTGAGAAAGTGGACGTTTGGTTAGCTTTGCTGAAAGGTTACAGAAAGATAGAAATTACTAGCTCTCCTTCAGGATTTTGGCAGATAGACCATAGATCATATAAGCACCTTAAAGGAGCTACCCAAAAGCAGCTGCTGTTATTCCTATGTATACTGTACTTTAGAAACATCCATTACAACTGGTGTCCATAAGGGATCGGTGCTGGGACCGATCTTATTCAACATCTTTTTTAGCCACATGGACAGAGGGATTGAGTGCGCCCTCAGCAAGTTTGCCGATGACACCAAGCTGTGTGGTTCGGTGGATACGCTGGAGGGAAGGAA
>JBCJKH010074354.1:8377-22695 GCA_039877255.1 Loriculus beryllinus | reverse complement strand
CAAAGGGTGCTCAGGCATTGGAACAGGCTGCCCAGGGCAGGGCTGCAGGCACCGTCCCTGCAAGTGTTCACACACCGTGGGGAAGAGGCCTCAGTGCCATGGGGTAGGGGTGGCCTTGGCACTGCTGGAAATGGATGGACTGGATGAGCTAAAGGGCTTTCCCAACCTGGTTGATTCTAAGGTTCGATGCTAAGATAGCTTCCCTCAGTAAAGCATCAGAGTGAGGAGCAGTACACGCGTACTTTGGCTTTCACACTGGAGGTCCAGGCTACCCACCAGCTTCATGATGGCTACTTTAACTTTGCTAAGAGATCAAATTAATATTTCATTTAAAATCAGAAAGCAATGTATTTTAAACTGTAATTTTTCAACTGTGGCTCCTAACGGTGCCAATCCATTGCCTTGGAAATATTATGTCTGTTCATCCTAGAGGTCAAACCCCAAACTGCTGGTATAGCCTGTTAGCAAGGTAAAACATCTCTTTTTCCAATGAACATGTATGGGTGCACCGGGATTCACACAAGTGGATTTGGCAGCTTTTTCAAGTATTACTTGGACTGCAGAGCATATGCTGAACATGGGGAGCTTTTTCTGTTCAGGAATATGATGGGAATAAGAATGTGCTGCTGGAGGATGAGCTATTTCTATCAGAATTTAACATCTCAAATATAGTTTACAATGTCTTCTATTAATAATCAATAGGAAAACATGGCTAAAACCTGCAAGGACGAGGGGTGCAGGACCTTGCCCATCATGTCTTTAATACTAAAATGTGCAACTGAATCACTGGAATGGATGAGCTTCATTTGGAACCTTTTACACTTTGACAATTCATCCCTCTTTTTGTATTAACTGGCTCCAGCACCTGCGGAATAAGAATCCATAGTTCTGATTTGTTTCCTTGGCTCTTGAATGCACTGAATGGGATGGATTCCCCAAGATGGATGCGAAAAAACCCATAAACCCCAGAAATACATCCTCTGTGGCTCTCTCCTCTGCCTGCTCACAGCTCACCTTGTCCTAATGACTTAAAGACAGTCTTACAGGAGACCTAACCGTGGCCATTTCTCTGCACCACAGATTTATTGCTGGCTGTCAGAGTTAGGATGCATTCACATTCAGCTGGGAAGGCATTTCCTGAAGCTGTTAATAGACTTGGCAGAACAAGAGTGGGGGAGAGGGTGGGTAGTGAGAAAGAAACCTGCATAATATAACCTGTTATGCCTTCTTGGGTACATGATAATCTTGATTATAACCTTGAATCAGAAAGAATGTCTTTATTCCTCCAAAGATCACTTTATGACTCTCAGGAATACTGGATGTCCTGCTCCTCCTGAATATCCTAGGAAAAGCTCTACTTCTGCTGCTACATTTATGATGTACATGTGCCTAGATACTTAAATTAGATCTCCTGACATTACCCTGCTGCCAGATGTGATGCCTCCAGGATAAGAAGGGAATCAGGTCTGAGGATGCAGCAAGAAGAGCCCTGGAGAAGCTGGCCAGCTCTGTCACAGGGGACACACTGCCTCACCCTCAGTGTTCATGGTAGGTAGGATACAAAATAAGGAGTAATTCATAACAGAGCTCATTTTCCTTGCATCTGCAATTAAGAACAGAAAATGTTAGCTGCAAATGATCTGATCTTGAGGTTTTTTTCCTGCCCCATTCAAGGGCATGCTGCACGTCAGTCAGTTATCTCCGTACTTTGCCCCTAACAGCTTGCTCTTCCTATGAGTCCTCTCTAACTCTCACAAGATAAGAACTAACATAAGGCCAAGGGCTTTAAAGATGTTTCAAGCAAATATTTCTAAGCAGTTTCTGTTCCTGTTTTCATCTGTGTGTGAAAACCCCAAAATGATGAAGAGAAACATTAAAGGCTGAAGAGAAAGCTATTAGTGGAGACACCGGGCTTGAGCCTGCCAAGGGATCTCATCAAGCAAGACCCAAAGTGTCAGCAAAACAGTGTTGGTGGAGCAAGGATGCTAAATGAAATGACACTTGAAAACCCTGGAGTGACACAGAGAGTACACATGTGTGCATGAAGTGTGTGCGAGTGGGGAAAGGATGCAAAAGGAAGAGAGTCAAAGGCGGTGCCGGAGAGGGGCAAAGAGCATGTTGTATTCTGCACTGCAGGCAATTAATGGACTAATGTACACATGAATTAACTCATTAATGGTTCCTGGAGTGAATCTTAGAGATCAAGAATAAATCTGTTTAGCAAATGGAAAAAAGAAGCCCCAAACAAACCCAAGTTGCTTTATCATTTATTTAGGAACACGTGCACAATTTAAAAGTCAGGGTGTATTTTTAATCAAAGTTTTTGGCGATCACAATACAGGGCATAACAAATGGAACTGTTAGATCATTTATTATTATAATGAAAATAAGGTTCTATAGTCTTCCATGGAGTAAAGCAGACAGCAATACATTCATATTAAGAAGTTCCTACTGTGAACACAAAAAGGATTAAAACTGAGTTATTGTTTAGCAAGACAGACAAATCTGCGGTTTTTTTTGGGTTGTGAAACTATTATAACCATACAGGAGTATGAAGAATTGGCACTGGGGGGGAATCATCATCCTGTCACTTCTCAGAATCCTGAAATGCAACCTGGACTCCATCAGAAGCTGGTTTCACTGGTTGGAGAGGGATGCTATGACTGGAGGAAAAGTGACTTTCAAGCTACTTTCAAGCAAGACACACATCTAAGGAGTCCAGCATGTGTCAGTGCACAGCAAATTTAGTCTATAAAGTGACTTGTGTGAAGAATTAGAAAGGATTATAAAAACATGCTACCATATGCTGGAGTAGTTGAAAGTGATTAATCCAGTTTTTAAATCCTGTTTTAAACTCCCTTTCATTTCTTCCCATAGAAAAATAGAAGCCACGTTGCTTTGTTTGAATGCTATGTAGTTAATTACATCTTCTAGGAAACTCTTTTAAAGCTAAATGCAATGTGTAATTACAAAATGCCTCCTTGAAAACAGCCAGCTCGCCCATTGATTTGTAGTTCATTCAGAAGGCTTTCTTCATGATGTTTATAGCCAGAAAATACACAGAGATTCAAGAGGAATTGTGAAATTACAGCATGAACCATAAGGAAAAGTCACACTTCAACCAGTGCACAATGACAGCCACCGCTAACTGTGATTTCAAATGTGAACTGTTGTAAGCACAGCAACGGGAAAACACGGCACTCATCCGGACAGCTATCAATGTGATATGTTTTTATAAGAGTAGATTTTCAAGGCCTAATTAGGAAGCAAATCAATGGCATCAAACAAGGGTAAAGTTGAGCTGAGCACCTCAACACACGGAGTTCACGGCTAAGGGCAGCCCGCGCTTTGGTTCGTAGGGTGTTGTCCTGGAAACCATGCGGATGCAGTCGATAACGGGGCAGACGCTGAGACACAGGGTGCAGCCTGTACAGCTGTCAGTAACCACAGGCACATGGGTTTCGGGATCAAACTGGATAGCCTGGGAACAGGAATAAACATTTATTGATGGCGCTCGCAGGAAAAGGTCACAATTGCTCCCGTTTTAGCGGCTGCTGCAGCACTTGGAGACATCTTGGTGTAATGCTGCACTGCAGCTATAGCAACTGTTCGACTGGCAGGGAACAAAACAGCCCCATCCCCTCCCCACTGACACTTTAAAACTAGAAATAGGGTTCAAATTATACCTCGGCAAAAGCTCACAAGGGCTGGTTACAAAAGGAGGAGTGTGGCCCACGATGCTGAAACTCCCAGAGGGATGTTTCTCCTTCGCATGAAGGAAATATGTCCTAAGACAGCAATTTACCAGGGTTGTGGGTTCAGAGGAGACACCAGACCATGCCTGGATGGTCTCAGCACAATGTGTTCTTTTGACTTCAATATTCAGCACAGCATAAACAATCCAATGTAATAAACAGTAGAGAAAAACACAGCACACGGGGCCTCGCATGACTGTTTTCCTTTGCTCGTCTTCGAAGGGGATATGAGTTGTGGGCAGACAGAGCTTGCTTTAGTCCCCATGTAGTGAATCCTCATTACCAATTAGGGTGATAAGTGTGTTTGAATGTGAAATGACAATTGCAGTCGCAATGAAATAAGCTCCTGGTATAATGGAAATGGCAATTAAAAGCAAAACCAAAAGCACCACACAACTGCAAAAGCTTCCGTATCTAAGCAAGCCAGCCTAGAAAAGTGAGAAATACAAAACCCCCACTGAACAGCTACTTTCAAGAGGTTTAGGAAGGAAAAAAATCAGGTCTGAAAGCTGAACTCTCACTTCTCAGCAAGCAAGTGGTGCCTTAGCAAACCTCCATCACCACCGTCAGCAACTGGAGGAGGTAGGGAGGAAACGGGAGGTACAAGGTGATGCTGCAGGTTGGCTCCAAAGGCAGATTTGTGGCATTTGGGGTTTTACTACCAGGAAAGCACAGAAGTTGCTGTAGCAACCAGCACAGGGCATGCAATAGGTACTAACTGCCCTGAATCTACAAGTTTTACTTTAGCCTGAGCACAAAGAGAGCTTTGGTTTCTGAGTATTTAAGGGCTTCTTCCTCTCTCCCCAACAACAACACGCATCTTGAAAGGGAGTTCAAAGAGGGAGAGGAAGTCAAGACACCAGCGCTAAATTGAAATTAAGGAAAGCTTTTCCACCCGAGTCACACAAGGTGATAGCTCTGGAGAGCAGCATGGGTATTTCTGAAACAAAGAGAAGCATAAAGCGCATGTTATAATGTGCGAGTTCTTTGCAATTAAGGATTTCTTTGCAATTCGTTTCAATTTCATTAATTAAAGAAAAAACATGGGGTTTTTTGTGCTTAGAAAACCTCCTGGGCTTTTAAACTTGTCTTCTTTTGGTGCTCGTTTTTTTTCAGGTATGAAAAGAAAGTTGTATTAAGTATAAATGCAGTCTTTTGCTCTGCAAGAGCTGTATCCTCCTCTTCACTGGGAAATCTGATGGAAGAAGAAGATGTGAAGACTGCAAGAAGAAATCTAAACAGTTAAAAGGCTACCACAGTAATCTCATTTGGTACAAATGTAGCATTACCTTTCTTGTATCAGTGAAAAAACCCACAGCTATCATCTTAGCCCTGACACACTTGCTTTAATTGCAGGAGTTGATTTTAAAAGGGAAGGTTTTTTCTTTTGACTGTATGTAGTCAAATTCATCAGGCCTGCTATTGTTTAGAGGGAATTGAGGCTAAACAAAAGGTCATGGTGTTAAAGCATTTGTTTCGGACAAACTACACGTGGACTGGGGTGAACGGAAAAGTTAATGTAAAACTTATTGCTTACTGCAATAATGGAGGTTATTGGTTTTCCAAAGTTTTGAGTTTTCCAAAAGAAAAGGGTGTTTTCCAAAAGAGGGAGTTTTGGTTTTCCAAAAGAACCTCAGTCTTCCTGTACTGCCCTTTTTACTGCAGAACACTCCAGCGTGCACGACTGCGGGCATCAGTTTTGGTGGACAAGGCAAGGAACGTCACGGAGATACGTTCTGTACAACTTATTTAATCAAAGAAATACTCGGGTGCAAACAGGAGCCTCAGCTCAAAACCCTGCAGATTTCATCCTGCTCCTCTTGCCACAGAATCCACCAGGTTGGAGAGACTGGGAGGGTGACATAGACAGGTATGCTGGGTGATGTTTTCACCGCCACACAAACAGCTCGGGCAGGGCTTGCATGGCACAGCCTGGGAGCACGCTGGGCTTCCAATCCAATATTCCATACATCTGGTTTTGCCACCTGCTCATTAACAGAAGGTGGATTCTTTCTTCCCAGCAGCAGAAAGATAACTCCTCCTGCCTCTCTGCTTAATTACAGCTGTACTCTTACCTGGTAGCCAGAATCATTACAGGTCATGTAACATTTGCCACAGTTGATGCACATTTCCTCGTCAATCAGAGCCACGACTTGCTCCCTGTTGCAGAGCTCACCATATGTTCCAATATACTGCAGTGCTTTTCCAATTACATCCTGGGGGGAAAAAAAGAGATGTTATTGACTCATTCAGAAGATACCTAAGCAGTTTCTATAGCTGCAGAGGACTTCTATAGCTGTTCTAGTACTTTAATATGGAAGATTTGGCCATGCATTGGAATAATGTTCAGGAACTTATAAGTTCCCAAGTTGCTGACCTTTATGCCTCCTGTAAAATATGTAGAATACAGGCACATTTTCAATGTAGGCAGCACTGGGAGTGTATATTTGTCTACAAACACGTTCCACAAACACACTGAGTACTTTATTTTGGCTATTGTTTTGCCATGGTTACGTGAAACGTCAAGGAACAAAATGCAGCACTAAACAGGAGTGACATGCTACAAACGATCAGATCATCCATAGTCATTTCTCATTAGCACAGATTTAAGAACTCACATCAAGAAAAGAAAGGGGCACAATCAAGTAAATTGACAGAACAACTGCTTTCTCTCTTTAGTAAGATGCACAAATGACACCATCATCAGTTTATTGCACATAATGTACAGAAGCAAGTTGTGGGTCTCATCCTGCAAGTCTTGATTCAGTTCTTCTAACTTTACGAGGAAGAATTTGTGGCATCAACCTCAATCTGTGCTGCAGACAGCCTATGGGTACATACTATGGGGAGAAGACATTTCTAAAAGAAGTTGTTGGGGACCTACCTGATGCAAACTGTTTCCTCTTTGCATAAATGGAAATTGCAGAGTTTAGTGGCAGTTCAGCTTCACTGAGTCAATGGTAGAGACGGGACAAGTCCCAGGTCCTTTGGACAACAGCTACCCCTCAGTTAAATCAGTCTAACTTGTGCAAGTAGAGCTCAGTGATGAACACGACCTACCTGATCCAGGGGGGCTGGAACGGGATGATCTCAAGGTCCTTTCCAACCCAAACCATTCTATGATTCTATGATTTTAAGAGATTCACTCTACAACACAGTATTGGTTGGCTGGATATTTTGTGAGTTGCTTTTACAACGGTTCCCATACTGCAAAACAAGCTTGATTTTCTGTGCAAGATTTCACATTGCTAAGATAAAGCTGGGCACAGTAAATGAGGGTGATGTGATGCAACAACGGCTATGTTAAGTATTAAAGAAATCTCATTGAGTGATAGGAGAGTAGAGCTGGCTTCAAAGCCATTCTGCTGTAACAAACCATGATGATTTTGATCCAAATCAACTGAGAAATGCTCAAGATCAAGCCAAATATGAGAAGGACAAATCTGCCCAGAATTCATAAAGCTTCAGAGGGTTTTGGTCTTGCATCGCCAAGCAACATGATAAGGATTCTTTTTTGTGTTCTGTTTGTCAATGCGTTTGAAGAAGCAATACTGACCTTCTTCCCATCAGTCCTACTCTCAAATGAATAGCTACCATTTTAAGTATGTGATAGTATGCTATATTTAACCTCTATCACTTCTAATTGCGTACAACGTTCTCTATATTGTTTTCAGTTCTCACTGCAGCAGAATTGGATTTGGCAACTTGAGTTTGCATTGCGTATTTTGGGCAGCCTTACTTTCAAACAAAGCACCCCTATGCCAATAGGGTTATATATGTCTGTCAATGTCAGCTCTAAAGGAAAATTCTGCTACATGAATTAATGAAGTTTTAGCTTTTTACTGGTTTTAGGATCTATGAAGTTGCTCTTATACACTGCTGAGGTAGGAAATTCAACCATATCCTAAGCCCAGGAAGAAGGACAGGGGAATTGCACTGTTTTCTTGTTCCAAAACCACTCAAAATGCTTTCTGTCTGCCAAAACCCCTACGTTGCTGACATGTGAAATACCTTGCTTGCATTCATTGAATGTTAAAAGCCTTCCAGTTCTTCTCAGCAACATGTAGAGAACATTAATGCTCTTCCAGCATAAAACAGCTATGGCACGTTGCTAAAGGCAGCATGATGAGTGTGGACAGATGACTGTAAGTGAGCAAGTTATCACAGCTTAATGACTTAGCACTCATCAATAGAGCTGTGCAAGCTGATTATGTGCACGGTCCAAATTCACTGCAAATTTGAAGGGAAATCTGTTTGCTTAAAGGACTGTAAAAGGTCAATTAACTACTATGAAAAGGTTTCAGCTAATACTTTTTACTTCAGGCTTGCAAACGACTAGACTTGAACACACAGCCCTTCACTCTGCCTCCACTGATGAGCTTATAGTAACTAAATCATATGGGATATCTTAGGAACTGCTCTTTTCATTCCCATGTCTTTTCATTCCTATGTCTCTCTCAGAAATGTTCATGGATTTACTGGGAACTGCTCAGCAGTTTTCAGGTTTCTGCAGTCTTTTGCATCAGCTGAAATAGTGCAGTTGTAGAATTCAGCCCCAGCTTATTTCAAGCCTCACGTAGGCTTGTACCAGCTGTAGGTTTCAAAATACATGTGTCTTTGTGTGACCTGCTGCCCCTCAGCAACACTAAGCATCCTACAAGCCTCTCTTCTGTGTATATAACCCTTAAATGTTCCACTGTATGCCACAAATGCACGTGTGCCCTGCAAGTACTGCTCTGTGTTCTGAAGCAATGATGTAAAACCTGTACAACATACAGTGAAGTAGTTTTCCATGGCCTGTAAATGCATCAGTATGGGGGGGATTCCTGATAGGTAAGGGCTTTTTAATCTGACAAAAGCAGAGGTTTAAATAGAAGAGGTAACTAACGATTTTCTCAGGGAGGTTCTGGATTCACATCTGTATTCCTGAACCATTGTTTGGATGTTGCAGAGATGGGCTACTTGGACAATCATGGGATGGAGGACCTTGCTTAAGAGAGAAGACAAAAAGATGTTTAGCCTAGGAAGACAAAAGCAGAGCAGGAATATGATGTCTCTTTATATATTAATCAGGGAAGGAAAATTGTTGTTAAATGACAATGTTGGCACAAGAGCATAGGATTATAAACCAGCCAGGAACCAATTTAAAGCTGGGAATTAGAAAAGGCTTTTTAAATGGGAAAGGAGTGAATTGGTTAATGTCCTTCCAGAGAAACAGCTGGGAAACGGGAAGGAGAGAGTCCAAGATTTAGGATAGTGTTAGATAGCTGAGGAAATGGTTGCTCAGAAGAACATGACCAAAATATACTTATCCAGGTACAAACTTAGAAAGGGAATAACAAACCCAATGCATATGGCATGGTGATTTCTGAATGTGTACCCAAGTCTCATTGCTCACAGCACACAGAATACACTTCTGGGGACTCAGAATCCCAAGTAGAAAGGAAGATGGCATTTGAGAGGCCTGAAAGGGATTTTATAAGGCTGTATCAATGATTTACTGCTCATTTATACTCCTGGGTGTTGTGTCTTTTCATCACTTCTTTCTCTCAAGCAAAAACTGTATCCTGAGTCATTTGCAAAGTTTCAGGGCTTTATTGACTAAAAAAGCAATGGTACTTTACTTAAAAGATGTTCTGCAGGTGCACTCTTTTACAGCATCTCAAGCTACCTCAGAGCTTCTTGTTTCCATCAAATCATAAGCATTTGGAACAAAATAAACAGTGCAGCAAGAAATAATGAGCTTTCCCTATTTAAAGTGCTCTCTTTCCCAAAAAGCAACTGTCTAAACCAGCACTCTGGGATGCTGCAGTTGGTGTATCTCAATGGGCTCTGCATCAAATTTGCACTGTTTACAGTAGAATGGGGTTTGTTGCCAAGTGCCAACAGAAGCCAACAGCCAACCTGCCAACAGAAGCCAGGTTCTGCAAGTCAAGCTGTGCTCTTCCTGGCTTACATATTACCAGAAGCAATTAAAAAATAGACTTACAATAACAAAGCTGGAAGTTCAATTTTGTCCTAAGTTACCCCTTTGCAACCTCAGGGACTTCTATATGACTGTTGTGCTGTCTTCCTCTTCACAACAAAACCATTCTGGATGAACTGGAAGAGGAATTTAGGCCTGCAAGTGGAACTGGCAGGGAATTGAGTCACTGTGGAGACCACCAGAGCAGAATCAGAGCAGTTTTTATGTTACTAATGATACTTGTCACTAACCCAGGCAGATGTGGGTTTCAGTGTACATGAGGAACAGGTCTGTTCAGTAGGTTAGCATGTTTACAATGCTATTTTTATTACTGTAGCTGCATTTTTAATGTGAATTTATCAAACATTTTAGGGTAATTAGCTTTTCATTAGCCATCACATTACTAAACCTTTCTTCGTAAATACAACTTCTGGTTCAGGTTTGGCTCTTGGTAGACCTGCTGTGCCCATTGTCATGCAGACCACAGACCATAAAGATGATGTGTCTCCAAGGGATCACCGACCATGAGACAAATACTCAAGCTGATTCACTACCAAGTAAGGCAAAAACCTCCTACCAAAGCATATGACATCTCTATAGTGTGCTTGATCCCAAGTACTCTGTTCATTGTTATCTATGGGGTGTTTGGGCAGGTCTCAGGATTCAATAGGTTATGAAAGAACAAGGGGGTGTGCAGAACTGACCTCATCAGGATACAGAGAGAGCATGGAAATGGGATGAAACACTGCAAAGAAAGTAAATGACTCTCTGACCTGGTGTTTATCTCTATTAGGGAGATACCTGCCTTCCACCTTACAGAGGTGATTGTCCTGCTGTATTCAGCATTGGACACAGTCTTACCTTGAGCACTGTGTGTAATTCTGATGCCACAGGTTAAGAAGGTTCAGAGGAGGGTAAAAGGGCTGGAAGGAAAGTCCTATGAGGACTGTGGGCTTATCTAGTGCGAAGAAAGGGATGCTGAGGGACAGCTTCATTGCTCTCTACAGCTTCCTAAGGGGACAAAGTGGGGAGGGAGGTGCTGAGCTCTTCTCCTTGGTATCCAGTGATAGAAAACATGGGAATGGTTCAAAGCTGCACCAGGGGAGATTTACACTGGACATCAGAAAACATTTCTAAGTGTGGTCAAACACTGGAATGGGCTTCTTAGAGAGGTGGTTGAAGCCCTAAGCGTGTTAGTGTTGAAGAGGCGTTTGAACAATGCCTTTAGTAAAGTGCTTTAACTTCTGGTAGGCCCTGAAGTGGTCAGGCAATTGGACTCGGTGATCACTGTTGGTCCCTTCCAACTGAAATTGCTCTATTCCATCCTATTCCATTGGGACTCCAGGATTTCTTCCCACCTTTGAAGAGTAACTTAAATTTGCTTATGTTCTCTGAGGTACTGTGCTAGAGAAGGGATCATTATGGGCTGTTGCAGGAGAGGTTATTGCTGTGATTCACTGTGGAGCAAATACTTGGGATAAGCAGATTTAGAGTCCCATAAATTATGGGAGACATATGCATAGTCCCACCTGGAATATGCAACAGCTTATAATGAAGATCACAGTATTGCAGGCAGGTGAACACAAGCTAACACTGCTTGTATTGAGGAAGGATCCAAATAGAACACTGTTAGTGCTGGACCTAGATCGATATACCTCACCTCTTGAGAGGATCTTACATACTAAGCACAGCACTGGACTAAATGTGGCTTGATGCCTCCCAGGGTGCCAGCTTCTAGCTGGGGGCTTATGGCATCAGCATATCAAGACCTTCATATGTGTATGTGTGAAATGCCATGTCAATGCATTGGTACACACAAGGGTGAAAAGTAGTTCAAACATAAGGAACTTCAGCTGGAAGGCATCTATGGATGTTTTCCCAACGTGTGGAAGAATAGGTCATGTTCTAGCTAAGCTGACAGAGCGATGCCAGAGTGGCTGAACTGCCACACAGGGCAAGCAAGACTTGTGCAGAAAGGAAGAAGTAAAATAAGCAGAGAAATGGTGACTGGATATTATGGTATAAACCCTGGAGGACAATGAACTGAATCTGTAGGGGAAAAAACCACAGGAATCTATAAGGAAAGCAATTAAAATAATACGGAGGTTACCTGAGGTAGGCAAATACATGTGTGGGAGCTGTACAAAAATGCAACTGAGAAGATCCGCATATGGCAAAACTGCTGGTAAGTGAAAAGAGAACCAACTCGGCTGCACGCGGTTCCAATTAATAGTGAGAAATAGAGAGAATAAAGAGAAAAGCCATGGGAGAGGCCATCCAAAAATTAAATTAGATTTGGGATAATTGCAGAGGGCTTTGAAACCTATAAAAAAAGGCGCTTTGGCTGCACATGGAATGGAAACAAATGTTGGAATTTACATATCACCAACCAACAGCCGAGCAGGCAGATGAGGGAGTTCTGGGCAGGAATTTGCAGCAACCCTCCAAAACCACAAGCAGCCAAAGCAGGGGTCACAGCTCTTCCAAGGGCAGCTATTCCTCAGATCCCATCAGCTTTTGTACACGCTCACTGCTCCAGAGAAGTGGAGTTAGCCTGGGACTAGCTCTAAGAGCTGACCTTTCCCACCTAGTCTGATGTCTGGATAACAGGATGGATCCTCTTCTCTGTCCTGGAGGGTCAGCCAAGACAGAACTGCTTGGAGATGGTCTGGGATTCGTAATTCCAAGTGTGACTACTTCTTAGTTACAAATACATCACTCAGGTCTGAGCTCCTCTGCTTCTCTCTGTGGAGAATTCCTGATCAGGGAAGGGGATCCGGTAAGTCACCTTTATTCATTAAGCTTCATTCAGCTTCCTTAATGAATGTCCTGAATTTTCCTGGCAGTTTTTCTGCACAATAGAATAATAGATGGATCTATTAATGATGAACTTCATTAAAACCTTCCTTTTTTGGGGAAAGTTCCTTATTCCAAGAAAAATCCAGGTGTTTTCCTAGTTCTTAGTGGGCATCTGTGGTGGGGTGACCCCAGCTGGATGCCAGGTGCCCATTAAAGATGCTCTATCACTCCCCTTCTTCAGCTGGAAAGTGAAGAGGCTCTGAGGCTCCTTCCTCCCTGGGGAAGGACTCCTCACACTCCTCCCATCTCCAGTGTGGTCCCTCCCATGGCAGACAGTCTTCCATGGACTTCTCCATGAGTCCTTCCCATGTGCTGCAGTTCTTCATGAACTGCTCCGGTGCTTCATGAACTGCTTCCATGGGAGGCAGCTCTTCAGGAATAGGCTGCTCCAGCATGGGTCCCACATGGGATCCCAGCTCCTGCCAGCAAACCTGCTCCAGCACAGGCCTCCCATGGGATAACAGCTCACTGCAAGCATCTACCTTCTCACAGAAGCCACCACTCCCCAAACCTTCCTTGCAAACCCAATACAGCATCTCTCATTGCTGCTTTTCTCATGCTAGTTTAAAGCATTCCTGCCTAAGGAATAGTCAGACTGAAAGACTGTCAAGAATTGGCCTTGGTGTTTCCTACCTTCTTCTAATTTCTTCAGTCTTTTTCAGTCTTTTTTAATCGAAGGGGTGAGGAAGATGCTAACCTGATTCCTTTGGCTGAGAAGCTGCCCACAGTCACCACACAAAGGTATTCAGCATAAATCCACGTTTTTGTTTGTGGGAATTCATTTTCATCCTTCCTGCAGCAGGGCCTCTTTGCTTTTTAGTGTCTCTCAGACTACTCGGTTCTTTTTTGCTTCTGTACCTGGAGTTAGGCTTGATCAATTATTAACCTCAACTTCTCAGTTAAGGCTTTTTCAAGTGTTTAGGTCTGATTTTGCCCCTTGCTACACTTTTTCCTCCATTCAGTTTGTTTGCTTTTGGATGGTATCAGTTCTTTGCTTTTCAGAAGCGAGCGATCTCATTGAAAATGCAGTTATTGGCTGTTGCTTCTCCTTTCTCTTTTTGCCTACATCAATCCTCTCTTTCCTCAGAGAATAGAACCACAAAAGCTCTGAGGTCAAATAGGCTTTGAACAAGTGGGCAAAAATGAAGTAGTTCACTATTCTTTGGAACTTTTTGCATATAGAAAGAAGAGGCCTTCAGCACAAGAGGAGAGGAGTGATTTTTGGGTGCCATAAACTATCGTGAGCACTCCAAAATACTGAGAGGCCTATAGAAGTGGCAAACTGCTTAACTTCAACAGGAAGATGAGTCAACATTTCTCCCTGGCTGGTTTTGCAGTTTGGAATACTGCATGTGCTGGTAAACTGCAAAATTCCCTTGGGAATGAAGCACCATTTTGAGCCATTGCTCATACTGTGTTTTATGTTTGGCATTATTTCGGCAATTCTTACAGGTCTGATCATACGGTGGAAGTACCCATTTGTGGAGATCTGATATTCTTACCTATATGAGGAAGACTGTCAACAAGTTCAACAGATACAATTTTCAAGTTGCTTTATGAAAGGCCTTACATGAGAATCCTGATTTTCTTACCTTTGCTGTTCATACAATCCCAGATTGGTTTGGGTTGGAAAGGACCAATCAGTTCCAACCCCTGCCATGGGCAGGGACACCTCACACCGGAGCAGGTTGCTCCAAGCCCCTGTGTCCAACCTGGCCTTGAACACTGCCAGGGATGGG
>JBCJKH010074347.1:0-11646 GCA_039877255.1 Loriculus beryllinus | reverse complement strand
CACAGTAGAACTGCCAGGTTGTACTAGATATAAATAAATAAATGAGAAGGAAAAAAACCCCTTGTGCCCCACCTTTCTTGATGAAAGGTTCACACCTGAGAAGGTTCTCTTAGAAGGACTTTTGTTTATTTTCCTTCTGCTATCTCTACGTATCAGAGAGATTTTTAAAGTTAACTGATCACTGGAACAGACCTTAAAGAAAAAGGATCTGATGCACAAGAAACCCAGATTCCGTGAAGTCCATGTTAGATAGTTTGTTCCTTGTTATTTGCAACATTATGAGATGTAGATTATTTTTGCAATGAAGCTACTCTCAAGCTGGCTCACATGCAGACCTCCAGCCCGCTGAGTGAAGTACAGCACTCTTCCATCATTCCTGAGCTACTTCCCAAAGATGTTTAATGAAAAAACGGGAGGCATTTTTTATGCAGCAGAACAAGTTTCCTTTGGGCATTACTAAAATTCTTTCAGAACTATATTAAGATTTTTGTTCCTATGAAAGAACTGAAAATATTGAAATCAATAAGCACGCATATTCATGAAACTAAAACAATAGAGGCAGTCCAGCTGCTGGAATTGTCATTGTAGGGGAGGAATGGGAAAACAAAGTCTACATATCAAATTATTTTGCTCAGCATTACGGACTCAAGGAAACAGCTCACCAAACAACAAGCTGGACAGTGGCCCGTGTGCTCAACAATGGACACTGATGTATATTGCTGTCTGAGATATATGGCCTTCAAAAATCAATCTTTTCTGCTTGATCACTGAATCCTAGCTTGCCAGAAAGATTGCAGAAGGCATGCTCTTGTTCAGGGTTGGGAGATAGAAGAGCAACTGTGATTGGAAATAGCTTCCACCTTCCTGCATCCCCACTCTCTCCCAATCTTGATCACTCCCGAACAGTGATACTCGAACTCACAACATGCCATTGAAAAGGTATTTAATACAGACCAGTCCATGCTGATTATATTGCAGCCGAGGAGTATTCAATAAGAGGATGCTAAAAACGGTGTTGATAAACAGGGAGTGTTAGTGGCTAGCATCACTCATCATGGCTCATCTCCAACACCAAAGTTATTATCTTTTCTCAACTATTCCTTTAAGAACATTATAGAACCAGTAATAGATTGTACAGAAATTAAGCAATGTTGTTTTACTAATCCTACTGGTTGAAGAAATATATGTGACAGAACGCCAATGGGCACTATAGTGAAAGCCCATTTCCTAGATGATGTTTTGACAAACAATAGACAGGCTGTGCAAGAAGAAATAATAGGGTTTTAAATTTTCACATGAGCACTTCAGAGCTGTACTCCTGCCACTAAATTCTGAAAAAGTCTAGACCCTTGATGTAGGACCCCAATTTTTAAAAATTTTAATTCAGGTAGAGGATTTATAAGGATTACAAGCATGCAAGTGGTATGAGTAGTCTGATTACAGCAGCTAAAGTCTACCTGTTAAATAAGCAAACAAGCATCCTTGCTATTTCTCCTGTGCTGTAAGATGCATTTGTCTTCCAAAAACATCTGAGCTGTACCTCATTATAGTCCTTCAAGTCCCTCCTTAAACTATATTTTGTCACAACAGCTACTAACAACTTGAAAAGATTAGCCTTTCAATGTTCTGACCCAAAGATTCTTTTGTGCTAATCAATACCATCTTGCTTTCATCTGTCCTCCATCTGCATGCCTGTTTTGGACTTGGACTGTAAGCAGATGTGTCATGCTCCACAACTAGAAATGACTAGCTGTTATGATACAAATAGAAATAGCATTATTACTGTTATTAATAGTAACCATGCCATAATAGTTTCCCTTCTGAAGCAACCTTAGAAAAAGAATTTGTCTCTGTATTTCAGAAACTACACAACCATTTTACAAGCATTTTCTCACAAGAGAAATGTGAATCATTGAGATACACGTGGTGCATATGAATGCCAAATTTTTGCATTTGGATTCCTGATCCATCTGACATGAGAGAAAATTCATGAAGTTAGACAAATCCCAAGTGATTGCACGTGTGGATGCTAAACAGCACAAGTTATTCCACCTACTTTGGCACTAAAAGTACTGAGCTTTCTTTCTTTCTGGACAACTGTTTGTTGTGATATAGCTACAGTTGTGCATTATTAGCAATGCCACCTGTCTTTTCACATAGATTAAGATTTTATAGTCCTTCTAATAATCAATAGTAATGGCAGCTTACACTCTCACATTTAATCCAACCTCTCATACTTTGAAACCCTTTAAAAACAAATTAAAACTTCCCAGAAGGTATCTGAACTAACATGGATGACATAAGACTGCGGGAAACCTTTTTTACAATAAAATACCATAAAAGAAAACTGAAATGTAAGACAGATGCCAAAGTCATATGTTAAGTGCACATATATATATTGTGCTATCCTTGCATGGTACTACTCATTACAGCTTTGATAACAAGAAACACATGGATTGATCCTCTGAAGTTTTTACTCCCATACCATCGACTGGTACCAACACACCATCTACTGATGTTCATCTGTGATAGAACTAGATGCAAACTTCACTGAGCATCCTGAGAGCCCTCTTGCTGAGTATTCTGAGCTTCAGGCAGGGTGCTTAGGGATTCCAAGATGAAAACTCAAGAATGGCTGTGTGGGGCAGGCTATATTTCATAGACCTCATGCACATCTCCCAACTCCTCTTCAACTGTTTTGGAGTCATTCTCTATAAAGTTCTCAAGCACAGCACTTCTGTTGTGCAAACAATTTGTTTTCAGTTAATGATCCTCATCATCAAACACAAAATGGAACTCAATTTCCTAGTTTATTTTTTCCCCTTCCCCCCACTGTTTATTACTAGCTTATGTGATCTGCATTATGTAGAGTGCAAGATCTGTGGCCCAGCTACAGCATTTATGCATTTGTATAGCACCCAGAAGGGTGTTTTGATCCTCATTTGGGACTGTGACTCAGTGACCACTTTTTGCAGTATTGTTTTCTTCAGAATTCACAAGCATATATTTTAAGCCATTAATGGCTTAATCTTAAATAAAATTTATGATTAAACATCAGAATGAGTCATAAATGTATACAGGTAATGCCTCTACCTCTAATCTACAGGTGTTTCCTGCATTCATAGGCTTTCTGTATCTCCTTCTCACTACGTTCAGAGCGTCTGAGGATATATTTTAAGTAACTGTATTTTAAATAAGAAAATTTTGTACTTTTAGAGGTATACTGACCCAATAGCTATCATATACTTTCTGAAATTTGCTTTTATGCTACTAAATACATGACAATTCCTCAACTAAAAAAGCAGACAACACAGAAAAAAAGTTATGCTGTATTTAGTTGCAGTATTTCTTGAATTAGTCACTTCTAATTCTTTAGTACATTGTATGGGCTATTGGCCTTCATTTACAGAGTATGTATACAATCCTGTGAAAGATTTGAGGGTTTTTTTCTGATTCTGTAATTTTTTCATGAGTAACCACAGTAAAATTATAAATTTATTCTAGCTTCCATTTCTCCCATCCATAAATTTGGCTAACAGCAGTTTACAAAACCTTGTGATGAGGTAATTTGTTACTGAAGCTATAAGATGCTTGGGGCAGGAAATGCCATTTCATTTTGAATTTATACCATAGCACAGGAGGCAGATCTACAAAGAAGATGCCTAGAGAAGCTGTAAGCCACCTCCTCGTCCCAGCCCATTAACCAGCAGTACTCACTTCCCTGCCAAATCCCATGGACCACTAACAGCTCGCTAAGGCTGGGCAGCTTGGCAGTGCATTGCTTAAGAGACACACAAATAGCATCATCAGCATTCCAGAAAAGGATGCTGTGATCCTCCAATAATGGACATCAATTGCAAAATAATTATTTTTTATTAAAATATGTAAAATGTTGTAATTGTTCATGCTGTGTGAGTCTAAAAGATGGATGAAACAAAATAGGAGAGAGAGATTTCAGCATCTGCCATTTAAAGCAGGAGCTTGCCACTTAATAAAAAGCAACCACAAGGGAAATGTCTCTCATTGGAGGTCTCTATGCTTTCTGAAAGATACAGTGGTTGATTCAACATGATATACACCAATCCAATATGCAGATAACGTGTCATATTATTTTAAGGAATATGATCAGGCTTTCTCAGCCAGTTGGATTTGCTGTTTCAGCAGTCTTACAACTCACAACAGGGATAAAATACTTCTAGAGCCTACTTTTAAATTATAAAGCTACAACGAGGCTGTATCTTGGTTAAGAGACAGGCAGACAGTCATAGTCTAGTTTGATGTGTGATATCCTATCATCCTGCTCAGTGAACCAGTGAGGTGAATGTAATAAAAAATGGTGTCTTGATGGAGAGTTTACAGCATGCTAATTGTAGGAAATGCATACAAATTAAAGCCTTTGGAAAACTGATCCACTGGTCGTTGTAGCAAACACGCTGCTAGAAATTTTCTACAAGCAGGAATATACATCACAGGGTGAAAAAGTGGGGTCTAAACCTTCGAGATTTGAGAAAAACAACCAACCAATTAACCAAAAAAACCTCCACAACCACACACACACACTAAATACATCAAAATCACCACAGAGGCTAACTGGATGGATATACAGTTTGGCCCAATTCTCATCTCGTTACACATTTTAACCCAGCTTGACTGATTTCACTTCCCTTTTCTAAATTTACAGCAGTATTTTCAAGAAGAGAAAAAGTGTTGACCCAGATATTCTAGGAATGTACATCTGGTATGGCTCAGCCAAAACACAGGTAGTTCATCAGCAGATAGCTGCAAAAAATTTAGGTTTTATTTTTACAAAAATTATATGGTTTTGGATTCAAAGATATTTTTGCAAAGTCACTCTTCACCCTACTATAGCAACCTTCATTAATCACTACTATATAATCATAATAATAAAAACACTGTATTGCTTATTGAGCAAAAGCTTCAAGAAAAAATTATTCTCCTCATCTGTCAGTTTCAGAGGCAAATATTTATACTTTTACTTAAAAAAAAAGAAAGATTGCTCTAGATCCATAATAAAGCCAAATTTCTTCCTGTAACACACAAATATCTGTTGTACAAAGCTGAGCTTAGATTATGAAGTAAGATTTCCCAGGTTTCTGGTTTAGATTTTCACACAAGTTTTGCTGCATCTTCCCTCTGGGGCTATTTTTAAGAGACCCAGTAGAAGTTTCTGCAAAACAAAGTGTGCAATCAGGGAAACAATAAATGAACATTCCGGGAAGACACAAGCAGGTGAGAGCAAGTTTGAGAGACTGGAATGATGAGCAGATCAGGTAGGGAGAACTTTTAAACTGTTTGACTAAGCAATTAACACAAGACTTGTGACAGGAGAACCTTGTGCCATAACGTGTTACTGTTCCTCAATGAGTTAGTTTGATTGAATACTGGCTGAACAATTGGACTTTAATCTGATTGTCTGAAGTACTCTCAAGTCTGCCTTGACACAGGGTTTTCAGAACAAGTTTCCACATTGTGAAGCCCAAGATCCACATAGACTGCAGCCCTATTGGATAAGCTCTTCTCCAGCTGCTGTGCCACGCCAACCCATATCACCCCATGGATCCCTGCAAGTGCTCTATGGCTGCTGTGGGACCCCCTGAGCATCATCGATTCAACAAGGTCTGTGTCAGCTGCCTCGGCATAAGTCAAAGAAAACCAAAATGTGTCATTTCCAAAATCAGATTGTTATAAACTATAGGGGGTTTGATCCTGAAATCAGGTAAGAACAGCAAAATTACTCAAGAATTTCATCACCTTAACAGATCATGTTGGCTTGATTTTTATTTGGTGATAGTGGAGGAAGGCAAGGAAAGCAGGATTAACTATACTTCTTGCAGGCATTAGCTTAAAAGCATGAATGTAAATAATACCATGGAATCCACATGAGCTTGCACAAAGATGAAACAGGGCAAGTTATGAACATGAAGTGGTAATACTAGAATTTACTTTCTGAAGGCAGCTTTCAGCTCTCAGGCTAAAGTCCCTGCTTTATTTACCCCAGACACAGAGTTTGTTTTATTGTAAAATTTAACCTGATGTTCCTTTGTTTGGAGCCCTATTAAAACCAACCTGACACATACCAGAGAACTACTAGCAAAGTACTACAGGATGCTTCTGATGTTTATGCAACCAGACCAACCTCTGTGGCCACATCACCTTTTTTTCAAGAAAGACAATTCCTCTAGAGTTAGAGGATCTTCTCCTCTCTGTCTCCTCAAGATAAAACCCCTCCTTCTCCAGAGTAACAGACCTCCTGAGATCACAGCTGCCAGTGCTGGATTGAGTCAGATTTGGAGTGGAAATAGGCTCCAGCTTCTCAATGTTGGCCCTCAATACAAGAGCGGCTATGCCTTTGAAGTCAGCCGAACAGGAGAACACCAAGAAAGTTGGCAACTTATAAGAAAACTTTTTTAGTGAAAGGTTGCCAATTTCTCAGCTAGTCCCACAGGAAAATACAGTTAGTCATCCGTAACGAGAGCACTTATACACACATGATTTAGTTACAGCTTGTGCGCAAGCTCCTACCGTCTCTGTACCCCTGTCCCAGACTGTTGACTTGCATAGAACAAAAGACTGACCCTGGAAGACTTTTCCTAATTAGCATTCCATGACTAATGTAAAAATTAAGGCAGATAATTATGTTAGCTATACTTCTGAGGAAAAGCTTTTATGAGCCAGGCCTGACAAAGTGAGTGAAAATCCCAAATGTCCAAATGCTCTAAGAGCTTAAAAAAAATAGGAGAGAGCAAGGGGGGGGGGGAGGGGGGGGGAGGAGGGGAAGACAAAAAAAAAACAAACAAAAGAGAAAAAACTAGAAGATTCTGGGAAGTTGCTGTGGCTCTGGTTTTAGAGAAGGGAGAGTGCAATGACCTTTTGTCCTCACCCTTCTGTTTTACATCACTCAATCTCTCCAGTGTAAAAAGAGAAGAGCAGAAGTGCTGTGCATTAATATGGTATAGAAAGTTCAGCCATAAGATGTGTTCTTCTACAATGGTGAGAAAATCCTTTCCCCTTCCTCCCAACGGCCAGCATTTCTGTATTGAAATGTGAAGAATACTGCATAGACGTTGAATAAACTTCTGTAGCTTAAATCACTTTGTACCAATTGAACCATGTTAGCTACCTGTTAGTATCTTTGATCCCCCCAGCTCATGCAAGGTAATGTTTAGCATAACCAAGCTGAAATTATTTTGTACCTATTATGTACTAAGACACACACATAGAGCTATGACTGTGATGAGGAATTAATATGCAGATCCTCAATTCCTCATAATTTCATTATACCACTTAACCAAGAACAGAGACAGTGGGAAGAGTAGGCATTACCTCCTCTAAAAATAGAAAAGTTACTCGTGTCCTGATAACAAACTCCAAGAAGCTCAGGAATAACAAATTTGAAGAACTTTTCAACCCACAAATCTCAGCAAACTTGAGGTTCTGGAGAGTTTATTTCTTAAATCAGTGGCAATTAAAAATGCCACTAGCCAATAACTTAAACTTGACAGATCATCTTAAAGAGCTAAAAATTATTTTCCAGTAATAAACTTCTTGTTTCCTCAAGTAGCCAAGAAGAACAGATGAGGCAGAATGAGAAGAGAGGATGCAGATCTAAACTATTTTTGACCATAATTAGCAAGATGATCAGTAGCCAGATTGACTCAGAGTGACTTCAGTAGAAGAACTTTTCCCTCGGTAGAAACCAAAGGGAAACCAAAAAAAGCAAACAACAGGAATTATTGTGGATCTATGGAAAGGCCACACTAATGGATTTTAAAGTCAGTATTTCAGGCACTCTGTTTCACTTTGTTGGTGGTGGTGGTTTTTTGATTGTTTTGATAGGGTTTTTTTTAAGTGACCCAAGTGGTAAAATATGGACTTTCTTTTAGTGTTCAATCAACTGCATTGATGATAGATCCCATGATAATTTCTTCTCATGGGTTTACACAGTAAACGAGCTCTTGCTATTCCTGTCCCCAGCACATTTATTTCTCCTTGCTGATACGAAATGTTTTGGGGCCTTTTAGAGAGCACCACAAGTAGAATATTAAGATAATACTTGAAAGTAAAGATAAATTCAAAAGGCTTTCTTAAAAAAAAAAAATAATCAAAAACTGAACTCAAAAATAGAGGCTTTCTTTACAAAAGGCAAACTTATCTGCAGTTCTTGGTCACCTTGGTTAAATTAAGAGATATAGAGAAGACTCATTTTGTGGAAAGACTGGTTTGCAGTCATAGACAGAACTTGCACTATGGTTAATTCAAAAGAGCTTGAAGAACATCTTATTCAAATACTTTATGAACAGCATAGCTGTCTTAGACAAATTCAGCACTCGTACACAGCAGAAATAGATAACTAAATCAATAGCACATATCTATAAAAATGATCAATACAATTTAATGTGGAGGAAAAGAAAACAAAATCTGTGTAAGAAAATTAGGTGAGGTGGTATGTATCAGTACTAGGACTCCATTCCCTGCAGCCGGATTTAAAAACAGCAACTGGGCCAGAATGGACAGAAAAAGTTTTATCTGAGGCCTCCCTACCCAAAAGGCAAATATGCAAAGATATTCCCCAAAAGTGTAAGAAAGGACTACTGCCTACTTTAAAACGGAACAGAGCTGCTGCTTTGCTTCCTTCTCCCTCACACATGTGGAGATGTCAAGCTCTCCCCTGGGAAGGAAAGCTAGTACTAATGAAGAAACTTCACAGCAGAGTGGTTATATTACCTCTACTGACCCAGCTGGCAGGAGACAGCTTTCCATTTTTGCAATAGGCTTGACTATGTGATGGTGCAAAATGGAGTAGATTTCTTCTCTGTCATTCCAGGCCTATTTCTGCAATAACACAGGTTTTTCATGGCTAGTGAATTTGCAGAGGCTGTTTATAGCATCATAGAATCAACTAGGTTGGAAAACACCTGCTAACCATTTCTTCCTGAATTACAGAGACTTCATTCAGCTGCCCATCTCTGCCATCCAGCTCAGGGAACTGAGTACCCTGAGGATGGTGTGACTACTAAAGACTGAGGCAAAAGCAACATTAAGTGCCTCAGTTTTTTCTGTATCCTCAGTCCCCAGGGTTTCCATAGTATCCAGCAGAAGATGAAGGTTCTCCTTGGACCTCTTTTTATTGTTAATATATTTATAAAAGTACTTTTATTTATGTTGTATTTGCCTCAACAATGTCATACGTGATTTTGAATATAATAATTGGCCTCTGTAGAGGAAAGTATTTAATCATGTAAAGTCCATTCTTTAGAACAACTCTGAATCAGGTACTTAGCTTTAACTGTGGAAGACATTTGCTAAAATCACAGATTTTTTAGTAGAACAATTCACTGATCATTCGCTATCTCTTGCTCTAAAAGGAAAGTTAAGTTTCCATGAATGTGCTTGTGCAGTGATACCAAACCATGAATGAGAGACACTGTAGGAATGTCCACAAAGCATCAAGCTGACAGCAAGGAAGAGTTTCCAGATCTAGAAGCAATACTATGCTTTGATGTATGCACTGTAAGTCATTTGAATCTCATTTTCTCTAGAAAAAAAAGTCTCTAGGCATGAAAAAGGAAAGAAAACCTGTATATAATAGCTACCCTGCACTGAATTACCAGATTTTTTTGTTTGTTTTGCATGTGTGCTTTCCTTTCTTCCTTTTCTCTTTTTTCAATCAGAAAAGCTGCAAGACGTACGTGTGAAAATATGGCATGTTTCACCACTTCAGCAAAGTACTGGCCACTAAATCTACAAGCTTCATTAACGGACAGGCCTCATTATCCTTGGAAGGCGTTATATTTTTTTATACCTCCCCTAAGGCTGCCATACTGCTCTAAGCCAAGATATAAGTTTGGTTAGTCCTAGCAAGACATTACGCTGTGTGGGCACATATCAAAACCCTTGAATGGAGATCATGCAATTACTGCTTTTGCAGGAAAGTTATAACAATTCACTTTCTTAACGGTAACTCCAGAATCATTTCCACAACATATTATTACTAGTGATGTAAGTACAAGGGGTCACCAAATTTCTCCACTCCTCTCTGCCCAAGTACCATTTAGAGATGCAAATGGATTATGAAGTCGTGCCACCTAAATTGCACATACATATGCATAATGTTTTCTGTTCTTAGAGGCAACAATAACAAAGTTTTATATTTAGAAAAGAACTAAACCTCTTTACAAGCTACCACAAAGCCAGATCTTCAAAGCCTCTCCCAACATTTCTTCTGCATTAAAAGAAATTGTTCTGCATTTAAAATATAAAAGAAATAAAAATAAAAATAAAAATAAAAACAAAAACAAAAATAAAAATGTGCACATACCAAAACAAGTATGTAGACATCAGTGGTATCTCAAAGCACAAGATTTTCCAAAGTGCTTGTACTAGATCTGCTTGTAAATTCCTAGGTGTTGGTTAAGTATCACCCTAGCAGAATGTCTGCACAGAAACCCCATTTGAAATCACTCCCTATTTCTCTCTTAAAAGAGAAAGAGATCAAATTAACATAACATAGTCTTGTTGTTATTTCATTGGTTTTCCTCAGATTCATAAGGATGCAACCACACTGCAAAACAGGTATCCAAAATTCCATTGAAGATATCATTGATTTTTCTAGCCAAGGGATTGGAGGCACTGTATTAGAGCTGATTCCCCTATACACAGCTGTAAATCCTAGACTTCTACCTCGCACAGTATAAAAGCCAGGTATCAAAGCACCTGATCTCATTAGTTCTCTAGTATGAAAGAAGGAAACAACAGAAACCTAATTCAAAAAGTTGTTAAGTACTTCCTCCAACTTCCCTTGAGTTAACTTACTGAAGTCAACATACTGTATGTTTACGTGAGGGTCATACAAAGAACTAAACACATTTCAGATCAGCATTACAGCAAATCTGAATTAACAAAGCATTCTCATTTTCAACAGATCTACCTTAATTTACATCAGCACTTTGAAACTATGACCCCACACCAAAGAAAAAGATAGATGCTGCTGGACACTACCATATGGGAAGAAATCCCACCACTCTTTTTACCTCAGGATTAAATCAATGCTCCTGAACTCTGCACTGCACTATGAAAGACTGTTTCTCCAGCAGTGAGTTCCTTCACCTACAACAGTAAAGTCACAGCCATAGACATTAAAGAAGCCGTCATTAAAACAGCAACTGCAAATTTATAGTGTTCTACTTCAGTATGTGAATTTGTTTGCCTGTTTCTTCTAAAAAGAAAGTGCTTAAGAAGGGTAATGAGAAACATCTTTGTCATCATAATCTAATTCTTGCTCCTCAGCTGTCACAAATCAGTGTTGCTCCACTAACTTGCATTTGACCTGCTTTGACTTATACCGCCTGTAGATCTCTTGGTGCTGAATGTAAAGTAAACTTATGTCTAGAGGCCAAATGCTCAGCTGGATTTTATTAGCATACTCCCTTCTTTGAAGTGCATGAAGCACATGGATTTACAGCAGCTGTAGCTCTAGTCTTGAATTGTTTGAGTTTTGATTAACCTACCAGGTATAATGAGTGGTAGAATTGGCAAGGATATAGTTTAGAAAGCTATATATTTGACTGCATGTTAGTCTCTGATTATTATGCTAAGAGGTACATATACATAAATATGACATGACCA